>CBVK0101108440.1:0-10491 GCA_900067695.1 Picea abies | reverse complement strand
TATATATATATATATATATATATATATATATATATATATATATATATGAAATAAACAAGAAGGGAACTTCATGGTTTTGTGATGGTTATGTTAGGATCCTTCTCAATGAATTTTAATAAAAAAAAAATTCTAATAATATTCTTTTTCAGGATATGCAGGGGAGAACAATGTTGTTACAATTCCTTTTTCTACAACTCCTTTTGTTGCAGCTCCCTTTGTTGCATCTTGTGTTGCTGCAAATCATGTTGTTGCAACTCTCTTTGTCACAACTATTCTCATTGTTGCAACTCCCTTTACTACAACTCCTATTGTTGCAACTTCCTTTGCTGCAACTATTCTTGTTGCTACAATTCCCTTTTTCTACAACTCCCTTTGCTCCAATTCTTGTTGCTGCAACTCCCTTTTTCGCAACTATTCTCATTGTTGAAATTCCCTTCTGTAGCTCAACTTCATTTCCCAAACCTCTCCCTCCTCATTCCCCTTGTGGAAACTCTACTTGTGACCCTCCTTCCTTTCACGAATCTCCCTTCTTTCATTCCCTTGGATGCAACTCCACAAGCGGCTCCACTTCATTCCCCAAATATTTCCCCTCTCATTTTCATTGTTGCAACTCTGCTTGCAAATCCACCTCATTTTTTCAATTTTTTCTCACACATTTCACCTGCACCATTTATGTTGCAATTCCTATCCACACCACTGGTACAACAACATATGTTGTTGTAGCTCCATCATTTCAACTCTCGTTGTTGGGACTCTTCTTGCAGCCATCACTTTATGAGCACCACCATCATTCCACTCCAGATGGAGATAACTAGTAATGTCAATGTTGCAATTATGGTTAAGACTATTGATGTGATGTCATCCTCCACTGTCGCAACTCCATCAGCATTGTACTCGTACAACCACTCAAAGTAAGAAGAGACAAGTATGATTTCCAATAAGAATTTGCAATGAAAAGTTTTAATGGCATATGTCTATTATCATTCCTCCATAACCACCACCTTATACCATCATTCCTATATTCATGATCTCCATACCCACCACCATTATTGCCACAATTCCAAAGTCTCCACCTAATTAGCACACATCTCCCCTACAAACAAAAGCAATCATAGTTAGCATAAAGAAGGAGCCATGGGAGGTTCATTTATATGCATAGATCCTACCACATGTAATGTCCCCAACTAGGCTAGGTGGGGATATATTGTTTTTCTGTCGAAAATTGTTATTTCTTCTTATGTAAAAGTACCAAACACTCATATTAATGGTGTTGTTAACTTTTTACAAATAGTTTTCTCAAATAGTAATATTTCCAAACATATTGCATGTATCCATTACACATGAAATAGAGCAGATAACCATTGCATCCAATTATGGAGGGAAACTCCCAAAATCTTAGCAATATAATGATATCTAATAGTTGTAATAACAACTGTAGAATTCTCCTAAGCACACAAATATAATATTTTCCAATAAGCTATAAAATCTACTACATAAACAATAAGAAAACCTAGAATGATGCCAATCTATTGTGTCTAAGGCTCTCTAAGCCTGACCCTTCTCAATTATGTTTTTTCTTAAAGAAACCTCTGTAACCCTCATAATCCTGAACTGTCGAACTGCTGCAACCCCAGATTCACAGAGGGCCTAGCGGGACGATTCGTAGGGGTGTTTCCTTTCCTATCTGTGTGAAACCCTCTTGGCACCTACAGATATGACGATCGACCTGTTTTGAAAAATGTCGCAAACCCTCTATGCAAGATGATATGCTTGCAAAATCCCTCTAAGATGAAACCAAAAACCACAATAGACTCAAATGAGGACTTCAGATGAATCCTCCTCTTTGTCTAGCTACGGTGGATATTGCACCACCGAAAATAAACTGAAATGGAAGGATTTTTCCAACCCCTAATGAAAACTTGGCTCAAAGAGCACCTCAACAAGAGATCAAAACATAATGCCAAAGAGAAGGGTTAGACCTCTATTTATCCTTCCTTTGGACCTTTTATATCTTTCCCCTTTTTACCAAATCAAATTGTTACTTTATTTTCCCTCCAATTCCAATTAAATATAATTATTTGTTTTATTTAATGTCACTTTTAGGATTTGTCATTCTTTTAACCCAATGATACCAAATAAACCTTATTTACTCCCTTTTTCCTTGTTGACTATAGTGTACAGGATTCATATAGGTTATTGAGTCATCCTCTGTCATGATCAACTAGGAGGGGACATCACAGTCCTCCCTTCCCAAGATTGCTTGTCCTCAAGCAAATCCAGATCAAGGTGTTGTAAGATATCCTCTCCCTCCTAGGTAGCATATTTTGTGAGAAATCCTCTCCATACAACCAAGTACTCTTTAATAAAACTTATCCTCATCCTTTGTTCCATGCCATCAATAATCCTCTATGGAGCTAGAAAAAACTACCCTTCCTCATCTAGTGGAGGAAGATCGACGAAAGCAATGACCTGTTTTCCCAATGCCTTCTTGAGGCAGGATACATCAAAGGTGTTGTGGATATTTATACCCTCTTGTAGATACAACTCATATTCTACTTCCCCAACTCACATGATCACTTTGTAGGGTCCATAAAAGTGACGATTCAACTTTTATGGACCCGAGAGTGAGTAGTATTTTCCCATTTCATTGAAACCCAACATAATAAGCACTCTAAAGAGGAATTTTTTTTTTCTTGCTTCTAATATCAAGATCATCATTTCTCCTTAATATATTATACTTGGATATAACAAAACCATTACTAACCCTAAACCAATTTTCTAGCTCCTAATCCAAATCCAAATTGAACCCAAACTTGTTTTTCCTATTTGTGTTTTCCTACTCCGTAATTTAGCATGTTGTTACCTTAACCTATTGACATAATCAATGCCTAAAATCAAAACCTCCAATTCAAATTACTTCTTAATTTACTCAAACCATTTACTATGGTGATATTCACATTTGTCTTGATGTCTTCTTCGTCAAACTAATCTTGTTTTTCTTCAAATCCCTCTTCACTTTGTAACTTCAAATTTTCTTCTTCATATCCATCTATTTGGGAATGTGGGTTTTTGTCGATCATGAATGGTACCAACTAGAAGGAATTCCATCTAAAAGATCAATTTAATACATTATTTATGGACCCTATTCAATGGATCCTCTATTAGTTATCCATGAACCATCCAACACACTTCTCTTATTTCCAAACAACATATCGTCTTGATTCCCTTTGGTGTTTCATTTCCCCCGCTTCGGGGGTATGCTAGTTGTTATTATATCGAAGGCGTTCTTTTAAAGGAACGACTCCCTCCTCTCTTGGTTGTCTATACATATCCATTGGGAACCTGCCACGTTTTCCTTTTCTTCAACCTATTAAAATATGTGATGTGTAATTTGGTATGAGTTCTTTATCGACTAGTCCAATAGAATACGAGCCAACTTCTTCATCAATAGAAACTGCGTCCTATATTGGGTGTAGTAAACATGTCCAACCACTTTTTGGTTCATTTCCTTGGTTTTTTGGTCTCTGCAATTCATTTCCCCCGGCTGCGCTACCGAACACCTCTGTATTTTACACTTTCATGTCATGGAGGGTGGTATAGATGGGGGATTGTCGCATCTGCCATTCTCTTGGCCAACCAATGAATGACACCCTTCTTGATTTACTTTTTTCATAGTTATTTATCACCTGAAACGATAAATCATATAATTCTTCTTTGTTATGCCTCCGCCACTACTTCTCCTCTACATGAATTTAAACTTTGAGTCAAGGACGAATGCTTCCTTCCTCCCTTCAGACCATCGATGTTTTGTATTTATTTTTTTAAGTTTTTGTTGGTTTAATTCATTGGAGGACAATTGTTGAGGAGGATATTTGATGGTCAGAGATTGGATATAGGGAGCAATCAACACAATTTGTTGTGGTGTTCATGGCTCATCCCTCTTCTTGCACGCAAGCAAAATTTGTGTTGAAATTTGGTATATGAATCTATGCAATGATTCTATTAGGCTATCGATTTAAGTTATCCATAATTCAACCGTTGGTGTGGGAGATTTTTCCTTATTTTTATTTGCATGTTTCATGTTTCCGTTGGTAGGGAAGTTTCATCCTTCTTCATTATTGTTCAATTCTCAACAAGCATAGTCAATGATTTTATGAATACAATGGGTTTATACATCTATATTTAAAGATCCATTTACAAGTTAGACATATCATTTCATGCATCATATATAAGGTCGACATAATATAATGTGATAAGTTCAATATTTTTGAATTTTCTACATGTGGGATTATTGTAATTTAATGTACACAAATATACAGTGTACATTATTTATCGATAAAATAAAATATATAATTATAAATAATATTATATATATAAATATAATATAATATATAATTTGGGATTATTGTAATTCCATGTACATTATTTATCGATAAAATATAAATTATAATTTGTCACATCTTATTCATCTTGTTTATGGGAAAAAAATTACATCTCCATCATTGAAAAAAATATATGATGGTATCACAATATTTGTTTATTCACAACGTTTGACAAGCTAAGTGGTTTCCCACCAAAAGTTTTCAGTCCATTATGATTTAGGGAAACAAGTCTTATGTGCTTCAAAGCCTACTTCAAATAACAAGTAGGATTAGATTTAAAAAACTCACATATATTTGAACTATGAAGTAGAAAATATTTACAAAGTAAAACATTATGATCAAGAAACATAATTGTGGGCCAAGTCTAATGATAAATTATGATCAAGAAACATAATTGTGGGCCATGTGTAGTGATTTACTGATTCATGAGCATGGGAATAAGAAATATAATCGTTTTAAGTGTAATTTGTATTTTGTGTTTTCTTTTATATAATATCATGTATCTTCACAAAAAATGTTTAATTTGATGTGTCATAAAACTTTCTCAGCTAATATTGGGATATAATCATTAAGTAGTTTTATTAAGAGTTAGTTTTATTTATTTATTTATTTTAATATCTTTGTGTAATAATCCATGGATGGGGTGTTAGTAGGTTACAGGTGTCCAAGTGGAGGGGACGACGCCTACCATCGCAGTACCATCCACTTGACTGGCACATACACCTCCCCTCCTCCCACACTATGAAAATGCACAACCCTCACTCCAGCCAGAGCGACGTTAACTATTCGAGCATGCTCCTCCATGTCTCCTTGTCTGATCAATGGAGCAGACTTTATGGTGGTCACCTATGTGCGTGTGCATCTTCCCTCTCCAGCACTATTCATATCATGCCGCTCCTCGATTGATCCATCAATTCTTCCTCTTCCCAACAAAGCCACCACTCAATCTGCATTCCTCCCTGGTTTTCGTCTATTTCATTAGCCATCTTTCCATGCCTTCATACCTTATTTCTGCTTCAGTCATGCCTCATCTTCAAGGGAAATCCAAGAGGGGATTGACTTGGTATCAAAACAGGCCTCACATGGCCATCTGAGCTCAGCCTGCCCTAGCACCATCGCACAGCTCTCCGCCTTCTTCGCCTTCCTCCTCATGCCAGTCCTCATAGAGCCAAAGCAACCTCCCTCCTTTGTCCTCGCCATGGGCCTGTCGATTCAAGTGGTTCGACCTCCTGGGGAATTCACTGGGTTTGTTTCCCAACCCATTACCAGACCTAGCCTCTTCCTCGCAACCCGCCTTGGTCGTCCCACCAAATTCAATTGAGAATTCAGCTCCGAAGCCACCACCTATGCATCCACCACCAGCCCTGTCTCCTATGGATGACACCTCAGTCCACTAGGAGAAACCATTGGACCAGCCACACTCTTGTTTGGATTGTGCCTCCTACGCAAAGTTTCAAGATGGCCTTGCAATTGTGCAAGACCTGGTGTTCAGGGTCTACAAGGAGGTGGACGACTTACGGTTCCGTCTGAAAATTCTAGACAAGAAAGGAACACAAATTATGCAAATGCTATCCTCTCTACAAGGAACTCGACACTCCCTAGACCAAGCATCCAGTGAACCAACGACCTCAGCGGTGGTCTTGGCTCTGGCTCTCTAAACGCCAGCAGAAGAAAACTTGGTGGTGGTCTTGGCTTCAGCTCTCTAGGTGCCAATAACGGACAACATGGCACACAAAAAACTATTTGCATGAGTTACAACACCTGCATAGGTGTGAGACTACATGGCTTGTTTTATGTTTTGTTTGTGCTTCTACATTTGTACTTTTGGATAATTCTCTTTTTTCCTGTCATAAGTCAGTTCTAATTGTTCTAGAAGGTTGGACAGATATGAACGAATCAGTTTCCCTACAGGGCGATTCTGTTCCAGATGATTAAAAATGGGGTTTGGTTTGGGTTTGGAGGTATTGGATGAATTGGTTTCCCTACAAGGAAATTCATCATTCATAGTCCTCAGACACTCATGAGGCTACTGTAATTATGTTTCTGAAAGGAAATTTATACATACTTACAAAAAAAAATATCTTTGTGTAATAATGATAATAATAATAATTTAATTTTAAGGGCATGACCAAGACAGACACTAAATTGGTGTTTGAGAACCCCTTTCTTGTGGACAAGGGACCCCCTCCTCCCAATGATTTGACTGGTAAATTCTACTGAGGTATACATACCCTACCCCCCTCTAGATTTGAACTTGTGACCTCTTAGGAGGAAACACGTGTTCTTAACCATTTCTTTTTAAAATATAATTTTAAGGTCACAGCCAAGACAAACACCAAATTGGTGTATGAGATCCCCTTGTTTGTATATATATGTATAATAATTGGTTTTATTAATGTTTGCATATAATATAAATTGAGCTTGTGAATTTGTCTTTTTTTTTTAATATTCTCTCATTTTTATGTAACATTGTGTTTTTGTCTAATGGTAGTTTAGTTTTGTAATGCTTTGGTGGTGTTTATATTCCTTGGTGTGTGTATGGGTAGTGTAGTGTAGGGGGTCACAAGCATAACAATAGTGTCCTCCACAAGACATTGTATGTTATAAGAAGATGTTTTATATTTGCACTTGGAATCTATAGTTGTATTTACAATGTGGAAACTTTTATCCATTATGTGATTAGAGGTTTCTGAATGGAGTGGATGTTGTATGATTTTTGGAGTGGTGTAGTGCATGGAATGAGAAACATAAGTATAGGTGCTTTGCATTGTTTATTGTGAGGCAATGAGATGGATGGTGCATATGTTGATCAAAATTGTCTAAGCTCTAGATTATGTAGTTTATTGGTGCAATAGGAGTTGTTTCAATGTATTCATGTATGAATCGACAATGTGTAGATATTATTTCTTGATAGAAATTATCGATGCTTCATTTTCTTCTTCAAGCAATGGTTATGTTTAGATGACATATGGGATTGTATTGGTTGAAATGTTAAGGTAATTTCAATTTTTTATTTATGTTTTGCAAATTCTAACATAAATTTGGAAATTTTAGTAAATGATGTGTTTGAATGTACATTTTATTTTATTTTATTATTATTATGTTTTTCTTACATTTAATGTTTACTTATGTTATTTGTTGGTGATAAATTGAGAGCTCAAGTTTTAAACTCAGGCAACAATAAAGTCCATTAGCATTGGATAAGGTCTCACTTAAGACACTAATGCACATTATAGGAGTAAATTTGAATAGTAAAAAAACAAAATATGTAATATCATCTTATTACCACATATTCATTATACATTTATATAAGCACACATAACATAGAAAAATTTAGATGGGGAACCATTACATAACTTCCTTTTATTGAATCCATATAAGATAAATCCATACATGACTCCTTATAACTCCATACAACTGCCAAGGGATTTAAAACCCAATCTCCACTTCCGATCTTTGATACTAATATTTCAATACAAGAACCAATTAACCAACCATCCAACCCTCATCCTATCATTTACATTCATTTATATACACTTTAGATCAATTATAATTAGTTACAATCTAGTTACAACATCCTATAATAGATATTTTCAACACACATATAAGAAAGTGCATTAATTCTAATTACATTCATAAGTTTTGACATGCAAATCAAAATAGGGTATGCAACACAAATCTAGGCACACTGGCTAAAATCTACTTGGAAAGAAAAACTAGGCATGCAAAGACTAACTGCGTGCAATGTCTTCAAAACCATAAAATTAGGCACCAATAGGTCCCCAATAGGCCCCAACACTATGATTGTCTCATAATTGAGATAACATAGGTTATCCCTGCAAAATAGAAGCAGTTGAAGGAAGCTCTTTCTTAACTAAAATAGTGAATTCGTTGAAGCCTTGGGTTAGATTGTCATAAGAAGTCATCAAATTCTCCATTTCTTTCTGAAAGTAAGTACATAATTCTAGAGTTTCTTTCCATTTTTATAATCAATCTCTAAACTCATTTTCTAGATCTCTAGCAGTCCTAAATGATTATGAATATTTGGCGAAAATATTTACTTAGGGGAAGAAGAAGAAGACCCAACACTAATGAATCAATGAATCAATTATTGAAGTGACATGAAAACAAAACCATAATGATGACATATTTTTAGGGGAATAGTTCCTCACAACCTTTCATTGTCTGTCACTAACATATATAAGGTTTCCATCTGCCCTCCCTTCATTGTCTATCAATTGTGTATCTAAGGCTCCCATCTATCCTAGAATTAATGCTTCCTCACCAATGGGATTTTGGAACATCATGCAACGTATCCATGGACAAAAAACTATAACTTATTCGAGAAGTTGGATCCCTATACTTGTTCAAGATTTGGACTTAAATGATATAGTATGATAATGAAGTAAGGAATATTGTGGAGTATTAAGGTAGGATCAATGAGTGTGAAGAGTTGTAAGTCTTAAGCCATTCAGGAAGTGTGTGTGTGTGCATACAAATGGATTTTTTCAAATTTGGACATGGAACAAAATAAAGGAAAACAATCACGAGGGAAATTTAAAGGACAAGGCTACATTGATTGTTTTTACTTGCAAGAAAGTGAGTAAATAATAAATACTACTAGGTACTCAAGTTGAAACACGATTTCATAAGAAGTTGTTTTTATATCATCACAATATCATCATAATTATGAGACAAACAGAGTTTGCACTACACTCAAGTTTTATTCATTTCATTGTTTTACTTACTATTATTCTGGCAACCATGTTTTCTACTTTCCTTTCACACATATGCATTGACTACTTATAATTGTGACCAATCACGCTTGACACATGGTTGGGTATCATCGTCTTTAGTAATTCTACCTTGTCGTACATATGGATGTTATATTATCCATACTTGACATATCAATGCTACCTTATCATACAAATAGATGTAATATTATTCATCATTGACATGTAATATTCTTAATTAGCCAAATAGAAGGATTGTTGTTTTTCACATTATGTAGGCATGTTGAAGTAGGGCTTCTGTAGTGTCCCCAAGGCCGAGCCCCATAGTAAACCATGTTCTGAAAGGAATTGTAATAATGATTTATAGGCTGGTGAGCCAAGTTCTTATAAGCTGGAGGCTTATGTGTTGTTAGGCCAGGGAGCCTAAGTGTTGAAGGCCAGGAGCCTGCTGTTGTATATGTAATCATGCAGAACAATTGATAAAACATAAACACCGCCATGTGCAGACCGACCACGATGAATGAGTGAAGGGGGACTAAGCATCCATAGAGTGGGAAAGGAATTAGGAGCTGAAGGTGGGAAAAGGGGCTAAGTGTTGAGCCTAGGGGCTAAGCCTAGGGGGGCTTAAGCCTGGGAATAATATTTTAATATTATCCCAAAAGGCATGTGCATTTTATGTTTTATCCTAAGTTTCTGGCAAGGGGAGAACATGCAAGGGAGACGCGTGCTGGTGGAACGCATGCAGTTTCATGGGTGACAAGTGTCAACCCTGACGCATGCAGTTTCATGGGTGACAAGTGTCAACCCTGACGCATACGAATAAAAAGGCCAGGGTGAGCCATGAGAAGGGTTCCTCCTCCATTCCACCCGACTACCTGAGTGTGTAGAGAGCGTTGAACAGTACAACCAACCCAACCTCTGCAAGAATACCGCGTGCGTTCTAAGAGTCGTGAACCCGTATTGTCTTTGATAGTTCGCGCACATCCTCTGTCCGACTGATCGAGCCTATGCGTGGAGGCTCTGTTTCCTCTGTCCGACTGATCGAGCCTATGCGTGGAGGCTCTGTTCCGAAGCCGAGACCCTGAACCATTCTGCCATTGTTGAACCAGTGGGAAAGCCTGTGTTGTTATAAAGAGTCGATCTCAACCTCCATTCTGAGTCATGGATTCTATGTTGACCCCTGTAGGAGTTACTCATCACTCATTCCTGTGAACCATCACTGTGAGGCCTCGAGCCATTGTTGAGCCTGTTTGAGAGGTCGTGTTTGTATTTCCAGTTGACTATGGTAACCATGCAGAGTTGGACTGTGTGTGGCTTGATGGCCAACACGAGTTGTGATTGAGACTGTGTGTGATCTCTCTCTAGGTGAGGGAGGT
>CBVK0101108425.1:0-15227 GCA_900067695.1 Picea abies | reverse complement strand
TGATGTACTCACTTACCCAAACGGGGCCCACATGAATTTTGGCGCTTCATCTCCCATGGTTAGGTTTTTAGATGTCTAGGGTTTTTGGCATTCCTGATTATTGTAAAAATGCCTTCATTCATCTCCTAGGGTTAGGTTTTTGGATGTCTAGGACTTTTGGCATTCTCATCTATTGTAAAAGGGCCTTCCGAGCCTCATTGTAACCATCTTCTCACGGATGCGAGTAGCCGTCACATCTCTTCTCAGAGATAAGCTACCACCATTCTACTGAGTCTTTCACTCTGTATTTTACAGTCTCTGTACATTTCTTTGATTAATAGAAATCGTGTATTACTGTATATCTGTGTTTATGGTTGCATCTCTGATACATTTCTGTTATATTATTGAATATCTGCAATATCTCTGTGCATTTCTTTATTATATCTCTGCTCTCATTTCGTGCCGAAAATAATCCAAATCACCTCTTCCTCCAAGGGAGGGCTTTTGGACCCCCAAATATTGAGCTCTTCTTACAAATGAGTAACTAGGATGAAATGGTGAAGATAATCCAAAGCACATTCATTCTAGAGGTGATATGAATGGCTAAGTTCAATGGTGCTAGCATACTCTTGATGAGGAAAGAGGATCCTCCAAGAGAATATCAACAACACAACAATACAAATGAATTCCTTGAAAATGTAGTGCACCCATGGCTTCCTTTTATAGCATAACTTTGAGGCATTATTCAACCAACTTTTAGTGTGAACAAGGGGCCATTTAGGGCACCCTTAGGTCTTTGACCAGCCACCCAGCCAGATTCAGCCGAGATTTGGATGTCAAATCGACTTGGAAGATGAACTAGAAGTGGGCGGGAGGCCGACCAATATCATAAATGCACCGTTTTGAGGGATGCACGGTTTTTTGCGTCCATAGTCACACATCGTGCACATGTGCTCTTTTTCTTGCGTTTCTGAATGGCGCATGTGCGCGTGCTCCCTATGTAGTCTTAGCACATGCTGATTTTATTGGTAATTGTATAGTTTTAAGCCTTTTGGAAATGAATTTTTAGTCCATGGGTGAACTAATAGCTGTTTGGAGATGCTGGATTCCTATAACCACTTGCAAACGGAATTTCAGTGATAACACATAGTTCATAAGGAGTCTTGTCACTTTGTGGCCCGAGATGAGATTTGTTAAGAATATGTACAGCTGTATGAATTTCTTCTACCCAATATGTCTGAGAAATATTCTTTTCATTCATCATTGATCTTTCCATCTGCTGAACTGATCTATTCTTCCTCTCAAATACTCCATTTTGTTGTGGAGTCCTTGGAATAGTATACTCTCTTTTTATCCCATGTTTATCACAAAACTCTTTGAAGTTTCTTGAACTAAACTCTCCTCCTATATAATAGCTTATTGCCTTCAATATTTTTCCTGTTTGATTCTTATTCAGAGCCTTAAACACTTTGAATTTTTCAAATGCTTCAGATTTTTCTTTAAGAAATGAAACCCATGTAAGTCTAGAATAATCATCAATAATCAACATGAAGTAATTTTATTTTCCTCTACATTCCTTCCTTGATGGTCCACATAAATCCATATGTACTAATTGAAGAGGTTTCTCTGTTGATGCAAAGTTCTTAGATTTAAACTGTGTCTGAGTAAGCTTTCCTATTTGGAAAGGTTTGCATACAAAATCATATGGATTTGATATTTTTGGAAGACCTTTTACTACCCCACTGTTTCTAAGTTTGATTAGATGATCAAAATTTAGTTGTCCAAGTATCATATGCCATAACCAACTTTCATCATACTTTCTTAAGTGACATTCTTCTTTTTATTCTTTCAAAACATAGACATTGTTTTCTGTTCTTAGGCCTTTTGCAATCAACTGTCCTGAATTAACAGATTGTATTTTACAATATTTATAAGTGAAATCAACTTTACATCCTCTGTCACAAACTTGACTGACACTAAGAAGATTATGTTTCAGACCATCTACAAACAACACATCTTGAGCTTTCCCTTTGCCATTGCTTAGAATTACCATTCCTTTACCTTTGATTTTTCCCGGTGCATCATTTCCAAAAGTTACATTTCCTAATTTGCTTTCACTTAGAGACAAAAACTTACTTTTGTCTCTAGTCATATATTTGGAACATCCACTGTCAATATACCAAGGGTTCTTTTGTCTTTGAGCTGACAACACTAATCCACACTTGTCATTTTCTTTCTTCTTCGAAACCTTGACATTTACAATAGAGGGATTCAAATTTGGCTTATAGTTCCTTAAGTGAAATTTTGCAACTTTATGTCCATAATTATGGCAGGTGTAACATTCTGGTTCACTGAATAAAGCATCATAATGATTATTATGCTTAACCTGTGTCTTTTTACCAGCCATCACATGAATTGTAGTTTGTGGTTGTTTGTTACTTGGCTGTATTATTCTTTGTTGTGGCATATATTTATTCCTTGAGTGTCTTGATTGCTCATATCTAAATCTTAAAGAACAGTTTAGAGCTTTGTGACCAAAGTTAGAACAAAAAAACAATATCCATAGAAAAATCCTTTGTACCTGGAAAATGGTTGTCTTCTTTGAGCGGGTCAATTTCTTCCATGTTGTTAGCGATTAAGCTTGTCATGTTCTGATGGATGGTGGTTTTGGCCTAAGTTTGCAAATTTTTCCTGTCTTTTCCCCTTTGTGCAAACCCGATCATAGATTTCTCTTTTTGGCGTACATTTATCTTTATTGTTTGCCTTCATCCTTTGTCGACTGGTTTTCCTTGTCAAAATTTCTTAAGGGATATCATCCCCGAGTTTCTCTGTTTCCCCTATGACCGATTACTTATCACTTTACCTCCACTACTGAGCCTTTGTTTTTCCAAACCTAAGTCATCTTGTCCAAGTCTTCACTGTCACTGTTTGCAACACTCAGAGCGGTCAGATAGCAACACAAATGAAGCGAGCAGGCAAATATCAATTTTCAGTGGCAAGGGTCCATCGATGGAGCAGATCGAAAATCATTGGGTAGTTGGGGCCATCAAGTTGCCCGAAGTTTAGTGCCAAGGTAGAGGCCTGAGATCATAGGTCAAGCAAAGAATTAGATCTGAGCCATCCATTTATGAGAAGCGGAGGGCTAATGATTTGACTTTGGCGATTTCAGGAATCGATATTTCAGGGTTCTCATCAACAAGTGCACCCATATCCCTAAGCCCTAAAATGCGAAACCTTGGTTTCACAATTTCAGAAATCGAAGGTTTCCCCAGAGCAAAATCTCTTTTCCTCGAAATGCAAAATTGTGAAAGCTCCCAGGGATTGGGCCCACGGTTCTATCGCCTGGTCACAAAGGAATCATGTCTAGGAAAAGGGGGCTAGCACTCATCGCATAGTCAACATTTCATGTTATCAGAGGAGTGATCGTAGCCATCCATTTTGAAGCGAGTATGACTGTCGATCTCAACGATCATTTCGCGATTTTAAAGCCAAGGTGGAGTGAAAAATCCCGAAATTCGAAGTCCCAAAATATCATGCGAGATAAGCATAAGGTCAAAGCCCGTAGTCACATAGGGAAATTGGGAAGAACTACATTAAACTGGTCGAGAGCATTGTATTGGGTGCGTAAGAAGACAACATAGTTTTGAGGCACTAAGTTTAACTCAAGAGGCCAGTGGCGCCACTTAAGATCTTTCATTGATGTTTGGGTTTGTCCCGATCCCAATAAGGACAATTAATGAAGATGAAGAAGGTGGTTGAAACCTCGTTTCAACCATAAATATGAAGCATGGAAGCACAAGTTGTGGAGGCGGGTTGTCAGCCCAAAAGTCACCTTGTCATGAAATTTTCCTGCATAACTCATACTGTCTTAGATTTGCATCTGACAAAGGAAAGCTTGTGCAGTCTGGCAGAAGGAGAAGAAACACAAAGCTTTGAATGCAGGAGTCCAATTGCATCCCTGGTGGACATTAGCAGTTCTTAGTATATATACTCTTGTTTTATATTTTGTAAGTGACGATGGTAGAGCTACGCTCCTGCTTGTAAAGTTTTAACGAGGCCTCTGGTTCTCTGGTTATGCTATGTATTTGAGATTTCTTGTTTAATGAAAGTCAACCTCTTTTCATCTCTTTGTAAACTCTATGTTAAGAAACTCGGAATTGGAAGATCCAATCGAGGGTGGTGGTGTTGCTACGATGCAAGTTTGATCACTACAATATCTTCACTAGTTTTAATCAATTTCCCATGTTACATTTTCCCCTCTTATATTGAGTATCTCAAAACTGGAGGATCCAATCGAGCTGTTATAGAAGCATTGTAATGTTGGTTCGATCATCATGCTATTGTGGCTGTGTCGTTTAGACATATCTTAGTGTCTAAAGCTCCGAGTCCAAGAGGATCTCGTTCTTGAAGCTTTTCCTCCTCAGGCTGTTGGAAGAATGAATGTCCATAGCAAGCCCTTACACCTTCTCACCAAATCTTCCTCCTACTCACATTTTACAACAAATCACTGACTAAATTTAGATCAATACCTCACTTTCCTATGCACGCCAACCCAGTTTTCTGAGTAAGAACAATATAATCCTGAGATAGTGTCCATTAGACCACCCTTAATTTTATTCATTGTGACATACAAACTGATGGGTAGTAGGCTTACCTCTGCTGCAATCCAGAGGTGACTTCTGATGCTAACATTTTTGGCATCGTTGTCAGGGACAAAATTAAATATTTTCCTTGGGATTGAATGACAAAGCTTACTAGTTCTGAAGGTTCATCAGAACTTAGTACATTAAAGATTGCCACTGTGCACCTGGTGAATCCACTATGGTGACTCCATCGAGGTGGATCCACTGGCGACTCCACTATTTCAGCTGTGGCTTCTAGAAGCAGACACAGGAGGTATACTCCATAGCTTCCTTTAACAACACCTGAAGCTGACCCAGAGAAAATTGTTAGAAAGGGAAAGGCCCTCCGAGAAGGTACTTCTACTGTTGAACTAGGTATTTCTGATAATTTCCACTGTCCTTCTTTAGAAACTCCAATTTATGTTTCTCATTCCCCTGTTATACCTTCTGTTGGAGTTTCCTGAACTCTAAATTTTGGGAGTGTTCCTGTGGAGTTTTCCCCTCCTAGTCTAGGATTGGAGGGAGAAACCCTTGTCACTCCTCTCTCTCCTAGAATTGTACCGTGGTTTAGACCTAGCACGTCTGAAGATTTTCCCACCATGGGCTTTAGCACTCCTCATCCTGTTGTTGCTGCTACAGACAGAGAAAACTCTTTTCCTTCATCCCCTTTGGCATTTTCTTCGAATTCTCTGCTACTTCCCTTTCCTCCCAGAGCCTCATTCCCAGTCTCCCCATTTTGAGCCCCTTCTCCTCCTAATTGTCCTCCACCTCATATCCCTATGGCAGGTGCTAATCCCCCTGGAAACATAATGGATTCCAAAGTGGTTACAAGATACGCCCCTCTAGTCCTACCTCAGCCGATGAACACTCTCCCTGCTAGGGATTACCTAAAATATATGCCTACATTCACTGGAGAAGAAGACATAACTGTTGAAGAGCACCTTGCTGCCTTCTACAGTTATGCAGACAATCTAAATATTGAAAATGAAGACGTCTGGATGAGACTCTTTGTCCAGAGCCTTGATGGTGAGGTTAGGAAGTAGTTTAGGGGATTAAACCCTAGATCTATTGCTGGTATTGAAGCCTTAGATGATGTTTTCTTGAGGCAGTGGGGGATAAAAAATATTTTATGCATTACATCATAGAGTTTGGGTCCCTGAAGAGAAAGGAGGGATAATCTGTTTCTGATTTCTCCAAAATATTCAACAAGATGTACAATAAGATCCCTATTGATATAAAGCCTACAAAAGCCTCTACCAAAATCACTTATGCTAGTGCTTTCGACCCCGATTTCTGCCTCCTGCTTAGGGAAAGAAGAGCTACTTCCCTGGCTCATATGCAAGATGCAACCTTGGAAGTAGAATCCAATGTATTGGCAATTGATAGACTTAGGAGCAAAGCCGATAGAGATAGAGGAAGAGGAATATCTGAGGTCTCAACCTCTAGTTCTTTTGCATCCTACCCTCAAGTAGATGAATTAACCAAGATGGTGAAGTCCCTGTCTGTAGAAATGGAGAAGATGAAATTCGAAGGGAAGCAAGGTTATAAGAATGTCCCAAATACTGATAACAGAGGCAGCTTCAAGAGTCCGAATAACAATGCTCCTCAGATTATGCCAAAGGAGCAGAGGGACAGATATAGAAGTGATCAGAAAATCTAGATTCCCCTTCAAAATAACCTTATTATTGATGAGGAAAGGGAAGAAGAGGAGATTGACCCTGAAATTCACTGTATTGGAGACACCTCCCCATTTCCCCACTTGACTCAATATGCATATGAGGAATCCCTCCTGAACAATCAAATAAATGATCTAAGCAAGGGTGAAAAGGCCAATACCAGTCCCAACAAATACAAACTTCAGTCCAAGAGGAAAATAGAAGAGTATGACACCCCTGCTTAGCCTCCCAGAGCAGAGAAGCCTACTAAGCATGCATTGAATACCATTAAGGAAAAGACAACTCATAATACCTTGCCAATAGCCAAAGACCCTTTCCTAGAGGTGAGAGAAATCCTGAAACCCCCTTCCTCCTTTATCTTTGAGCATGGAATTCAGAATATCAGAATCCCTGTCCCCCTGGTAGAGCTAGTCAAGCACGACGAATTCAAAAGGTCCCTCTCTAAGCTGTTGCAGCCTGAACCACCCTGTCATTCCACAGACTCAGTAAACCTCTTAGACAAAAATCCTACAGTCATGTTAGGCCCTATGGTAGAAGACAAAGATGATTCACCCCTCCCTTCTACACATCCCTGAACATACATGACAAGGTGCTGCACAAATGTTTGATGGATTCATGGGATTCCCATAATCTCATTCCCAAAACTGTCATGGAATAATTAGGACTAGAAGTCACAAAGGCTTATCATGATTTGTATTCTTTTGACTCGAGGAGAGTGCAATGTATTGGGGTCATCAAATATCTGGTGGTAACCTTATTTCAGTTGCCCATGAAAAGTGTGGTCATGGATATCATGGTGGTTGATGTTCCTCCCAAGTTTCGCATGCTGTTGTCAAGATATTGGATAAAAATACTTGGGGGAACCTTGCAGATGGACCTCACATATGCTACCATTCCAGTCTTTGGACGAGAGCATAGGAGACTGTACATAGAAGCTTAGTTGGCTTAAATTATCAGTGATGAAGCCGATCCTACCAATCATCCTATATTTTCCTTTGATACTGATTTGGGTTCCAGTCTATTGAAGCTCACTGACTCTCCTGAGCCCCCTCTTGAAATAAGAAAGCATATTTCTCTCTGTGAAGATTCTTCTCCAATTACCTCTGTTTGGAAAATGTTCTTTGATGGAGCTTCTTCTAAATAAGGTGCTGGTGCTAGTGCTGGGGTAGTTTTTGTTTCCAATGCTTAGTAAACCACATCCTTGTCGTACAAGTTAGAATTTGAAGCTACCAATAATGTGGCAGAGTATGAAGCTCTTGTTTCGAGCTTAAGGGGTGCAAAGGACATGGGGATTGAAGAGATATCCGTGTTTGGAGATGCTAAACTGATTATCCAACAGATCAAAAACATTTATCAGGACAAACACCCTCAGTTTAGGAGTTACATAAATGAAGTATGGGACCTCATTGACAGTTTCTTCCTAGATTTCAACATATCATTTATTCCAAGAGGAGAAAACACTGTGGCTGATTTTCTGGCTGTTTCGACAAGCAATTTTAGAGTTCCTCTGCCACCTAAACTCAAGTACGATGTAGAAGTGAAATACAAGCCTTCTATTCCTGGCAATGTCAAGCATTAGAAAGTATTAGAGGATGATCTTGAGATTAAAATATTCCTGGAGACTATTGATGAGTTCTCAGCATTAAATATTGATCAAGATCCTGACTTTGAAATCGATCCTCATGCAGATATTTTTCTGAACAAGATTGCTAATCATCATATTGTTCAGTTTCCTAGAAATCATATTCCCAAGGGGTTAGTTCCTTTGGAAATAATATTCGATAGGAATGATGTGGCAGTAAAGGGTAAATTTTCAAACAATGATGCTAAGGTAGCTGAGTGCAACATTGGAACTGAGAAGGAGCCAAAGTTTGTCAAATCGTGAAGTAGCTTGACAAGAAAGCAGAGGGACGAGTATGCTGAGTTATTAAAAGAATTTGATGATTTTTTTCTTGGACATATGAAGACCTCAAAACATATGACACAACAGTCATTGAGCATAAGATCCCATTGAAAGAGGAGGCCAAACCATTTAAGAAGAAATTAAGACAATTAAACCCTATGCTGCTGCCTATCATGAAAAGAGAGGTAAAGAAGCTACTGGATGCCCAAATCATTGTACCCTTGAGATATTCAGAGTGGGTAGCCAACCTGGTCCCGATAAGGAAGAAGAGTGGGGAAATTAGACTTTGTGTCAATTTCAGAAACTTGAACATGATCTCAAAGAAAGACAAATACCCCTTGCCAAAAATGGAACACATATTACAAAGGGTAACTAACGCATCAAGAATATCCATGATTGATGGATTTTCGGGCTACAATAAGATCTTGGTCCTGCCTGAAGACAGAGAAAAAATGGCCTTCACCACTCCTTGGGGTACTTTCATGTATGCCAAAATTCCCTTTGGATTGATGGATGTAGGGACGACCTTTCAACGAGCCATGGATATAGCTTTCATTGGAGAAAGGGACAAGTTCGTGGTCATATATCTGGATGAAATTATAGTTTTCTCCATGTCTGATAGAAAGCACTGTGAGCATTTGATAAGGGTTTTCTTAAAATGCAGAAAGTTTCATCTCTCCTTAAATCCCCAAAAATCTATGTTTGCCATTAATGAGGGAAAGATGTCAGGCCAAAAAATATCAGTTGAAGGAGTCAAGATTGATCCCAACCGATTTGAAGCAATTAAAACCTTGTCACTCCCAAGATCTAAGAAAGAAGTCCAATCTTTCTTGGGAAAAATTAATTTTCTGAGGATGTTTGTTTCCAATTTTGCTGAGATGGCAAAGCTTATAACAACCATGTTGAGGAAGGGAAATGAAGTTAAATGGACTGTTGAGTCTCAGAATTCCTTTGATCTGTTAAAGAAGGCCTTGATTGAGGCACCCGTTCTTATCAGTCCTGATTACTCAAAGGATTTCTTTATTTTCTCATTTTCTTCATTTGACATTGTAGCAGTTGTTCTGTTATAGAGGAATGTTGAAGGGTTGGAGCAACCCATCTCCTTTTTTAGTTGGGCATTGAGAGATGCTGAGGTAAAATATAACATGATGGAAAAGCAGGCCTACACTTTGGTTAAATATCTCAAGGCTTTCAGAGTCTATGTCATGCAGTAAACAATCACTGCATATGTCCCTTCAACTGCTTTGAAGGAAATTCTCATTTAGCCAGACATAGATGGAAGGAGGAGCCGATGGATTGCCAAAATCCTTGAATTTGACCTGGAGATAAATCCCACCAAATTGATTAAAGGTCAAGGTTTAGACAGACTGCTAGCCAAATCTAATTGCAAAGCCTTGGGGGTAAGCTTCATCAATGAATGCTCAAAAAATTAGCAGGCTGAACCATATGATACAAATGCTCATGCAGACCCCCATTAGCAGAATGTCCTTGGTACAAGGATATCATATATTTTCTACAAGAATTCCGGCCCCCAATGGCATGCAAAGGAACAAGGAAAGAGCTTTAAATCTCAAAGCAATTAAATATTGCCTTGTTGATAAATATTTATATTGGAAATACCCCCTGGGGGTAATTTTGAGATGTTTAGACCCACACAAAGCACAAAGGATTATGTCAGACTTTCATGATAGTTTGTGTGGGGGACATCACTTTTGGAGAACGAAAACCCATAAATTTCTTAGGGCTGGTTATTTCTGGCCTACTCTGTTCACTGATGTTTGTACAAAAGTCAGAGCTTGTGCTAAATGTCAGAAATTCTCAGGAAAGCAGCATCGTAAGCCCCTGCCATTGAAACCTATGGTTTATTCAAGGCCCTTCGAGTAGTGGGGCTTAGACTTCATTGGGGAGATTCATCCTGCATCCAATGGTAAACATAGATGGATCCTGACTGCCACTGATTATTTTACCAAGTGGATAGAAGCTATCCCCATAAGCAGTGCATCCCACAAGGTAATCATCAACTTCTTGGAGGATATCATAGCAAGGTTTGGTTGTCCGAATAGAATTGTCACCAATAACGCTGCATCTTTCAAAGCTGAACCATTGATCCAATGCTGTGAGCAATTTAGAATTGCACTGATCCACTCTACCCCCTACTATCCGCAAGGCAATGGATTAGCAGAGTCCTCTAAAAAAATCCTCATCAAAATCATCAAAAGACTGTTAGAAGACAACAAAAAAGCATGGGATTCGAAGATCAAATTTTCTTTGTGGGCTGATAGAGTGACAGTTAAACGATCCCTGGGCATCTCTCCTTTCCAACTTTTATATGGGACTAAAGAAATTTTTCCCTCTCAGCTCGCCTTTCTAGTAGAAAAGTTCTTCCAAGACTGCCAGGAAGAGCCCGATGATATGATTAGGAGGATTCATCAACTGGTAGAAGTACAATAGATGAGAGAGAAAGTTATGGACATAGCACATGATCATCAACAGAAAATCAAGCAGGTCTTTGACATGAGAGAAAAAAAGAGGATTTCCAACTGGGAAATGTATTACTCAAATGGGATGCTCCCAGGAAGGACAAGGGCAAGCATGGAAAATTCGAGGCCCTTTGGATCGGACCCTTTAGGATTTCTGATGCATTTCCTAATAACACTTACAAGCCGCAGAATCTGGAGGGTGATAAAGTTTTTGCTGGCCCTGTAAATGGGCACTTCCTGAAAAGTTTTTTTGTTTAAAAGACACAACCGACATCCCACCACTGTAAATACTATTTCTATTTATTTTGTCTGGTTTTAATAGAAGACTACATAACCCAAAGCAAGGCACTAGAGCTGCACGTTCTTCGCATCTCGCAGGGAGCATGCCATCCCCCGTGGAGCTAAATGTTAGCGATTAAGCTTGTCATGTTTTGATGGATGGTGGTTTTGGCCTAAGTCTATGATTTTTGCCTGTCCTTTCCCCTTTGTGAAAACCCAATCATAGATTTATCTTTCTGGAATACATTTCTCTTTGTTGTTTGCCTTCATCCTTGGTCGACTGGTTTTCCTTGTTGAAATTGCTTGAGGGATATCATCCACGACTTTATCTGTTTCCCTTACGATCGATTACTTCTCACTTTACCTCCACTACTGAGCCTTTGTTTTTCCAAACCTAAGTCATGTTGTCCAAGTCTTCACTGTCACTGTCTGCAACATTGAGAGTGGTCAGATAGCGACACAAATCAAGCGAGTGGGCAAATATCAATTTTTAGTGGCGAGGATCCATCGATGGAGCTGATCGACGGTCATTGGGTATTTGGGGCTGTCAAGTTGCCTGAAGTCTATTCCCAGGGAAGAGGCCTGAGATCAGAGGTCAAGCAAAGAATTACATCTAGGCTGTCCATTTGTGAGAAGCATAGGGTCGATGATTTGACTTCGACAATTTCAGGAATCGACATTTTTGGGTTCTCGTCAACAAGTGCACCCATAGCCCTAAGCCCCGAAATGTGAAACCTCGGTTTCACAATTTTGGAAATCGAAGGTTTCCCTGGAGCAACATCTATTTTCCCTGAAACGCAAAATCGTGAAAACTCCTAGGGGTTGGGCCCATGGTTCTAGTGATCGGTCATAGAGGAAGCAGGTTCGAGAAAAGGGGGCTAGCACTCATCGCATATCCTACATTTCATGTTATCAAAGGAGCGATCGTAGCCGTCCATTTTGAAGCGATTCTGACTGTTGATCTCAGCGGTCGTTTCATGATTTCAAGCATCACGATTTTAAAGCCAAGGTGGAGCGAAAACTCCTGAAATGCGAAGTCCCAAAATATTGTGTGGGATAAAAATAAGGTCAAAGCCCGTGGTCACATGGGGAAATTGGGAAGAACCGCGCTAAAGGGGTTGAGAGCATTGTATTGGGTGCGTAAGAAGACAACACGGTTTCGAGGGGCTAAGTTTAACTTAGCAGGCCAGGGGCACCGCTTAAGAGATTTCATGGATGTATGGGTTTGTCCCCATCCCAATAAGGACAGTTAACAAAGCTGAAGAAGGTGGTTGAAACCTCATTTCAATCACAAATAGGAAGCATGGAAGCACTAGTCCTGGAGGCGGGTTGTTAGCCCAAAGTTCACCCTATCATGAAATTTTCCTGCAAAACCCATACTGTCTTAGATTTGCGTCTGACAAAGGAAAGCCTGTGCAGTCTGACAGAAAGAGAAGAAACACAAATCTTTGAATGCATGGGTCCAATTGTGTCCCTGGTGGATGCTAGCAGTTCTGAGTATATATACTCATGTTTTATATTTTGTAAGTGCTGAATGTAGAGCTATGCTCCCGCTTGTAAAGTTTTAACGAGGCCTCTGGTTCTCTGGTTATGCTATGTATTTGAGATTTCTTGTTTAATCAAAGTCAACCTCTTTTCATCTCTTTGTAAAATCTGTGTTAAGATACTCAGAATTGGAAGATCCAATCGAGGGTGGTGGTGTTTCTACGATGCAGGTTTGATCACTGCAATATCTTCACTAGTTTTAATCAGTTTCCTATGTTACATTTTCCCTTCTTATATTGAGTATCTCGAAATTGGAGGATCCATTCGAGCTGTTACAACAACATTGCGATGTTGGTTCGATCATCGTGCTGTTGTGGATGTGTCGTTTAGACATATCTTAGTGTCTGAAGTTCTGAGTCCAAGAGGATCTCGTTCTCGAAGCTTTTCCTCCTCAGGCTGTTGGAAGATCATATATCCATAGCAGGCCCCTACATCTTCTCACCAGATCTCCCCCCTACTCACCTTTTCATACAAATCACTGACTAAAGTTAGATCAATACCTCACTTGCCTATGCGTGCTAACCCATTTTTTTGAGTTAGAATGATATAATCCCAAGACAGTGTTCATTAGACCACTCTTAATTTTATTCATTGTGACATACAAATTGATGGGTACTAGGCTTACCTCTGCCGCAATCCAGAGGTGACTTCTGGTGCTAACACATGCTGATGATTTCTTTGAGTAGAGGGTGTGTTTGTGTTATTTCTTTGTTCTATAGATTCGGTTCTAGTACTTTTTCTTTCACTCCTCCTTGGCGGCTGATTATCTTCCTTTGTTTCTTGTCTGACCACTACTTGATCCTTCTTCATAACCCAAACCAATTTTCAACTTTGGATTCCTTTGCTGATTCATAATGGTGGCTAATCCTTTTGAGGCTTTAATGCTTGTCAGATTCTGATGGTATAAGGCTTGGAATTTCTCTAGATCTTTTTTGACAGCCACTACTTCAGCTTCCAAAGCTTCACATCTTACCTTCTTCGCTGCTAATCACTATTTTAGAATATATTTTATTTTCTTTGCTTCTTCTAATTCTACTTTTAACAAAATGAAATCTTCACTTGGTTCTTTACCATTCTTTTCAAACTGCATCAACAATTGTTTTTGTTTTCTCTTCTTAAATCCGAGTCTGTCAATTTCTTCCAAAGCACTAATTAATTCACCTTCCATATCAACCACAACTTCTTCATCATCCATGTCACCTCCTGTGTTTTCATCATCAAGATCTCCCATAGCCATAAGCATAAAATCATTCACTTTGTCTTCATAAGATGAATCACTATCTATGTCTTCTGAGAAGTTGTCATTGTTCGCACACAAACTTTTCTTTTTACTATATTTATTAAATTTGTATTTATTTTCATCATCAGAGTTCTAGTCCCTTTTCTTGTGAGGACACTTAGATGCAATGACCTATCTTACCACAATTGAAACATTTAAATGGCAGCTTGCCTTGGTATTTTCCTGATCCTTTCTTTAACCTTCTCACAAATTTTTCCTCAGTATCATCTATTTCCGAATCAGTATTCTTGTCTGCTTTAAAAGATGCTTCTCTAGTGGTGGATTTGTATTTACTAATCCTCATTTCATAAGTAGTTAGAGTTCCTAGAAGTTGATTGATAGAAAAATTCTTAAGATCATTCAGTTCTTCTATTGCAAAAACTTTTGGATTAAATCTATTAGGAAGAGATCTTAAAATATTCTGAACTAAAAATGAGTCTTCAATCTTATCACCAAGACCCTTCATGACATTCACAAGTTCCTCAACTCTTAAGAAATATTTAATAACTGTTTCGTCCTCATTCATATTTAGTTGTTTAAATTTCAATCTATATGTCTGAAGTTTGGCATATTTTACTTTCTCATTTCCTTCATAACTGCTAATGAGTTTATCCCACATCTCTTTGGAAGAATCAAGATGCTCTACCTTTACAAATTTAGCTTCAGCAAGCCCACTCAAGATAGAATTCATTTCTTTTGTATTGAAGCTAAATTCTAACTTATCATCTTTGGAAGCTAGCAAAAAAAGTTTTGTATATCCAGTCTCTACAACATCCCAAACATCAACACCTAAGGCCATAATGTATGTTCTCATTCTAACCTTCCAGAAATAAAAATTTGTTCCATCAAACATAGGAGGCTTATTGGTTGAAGTTCCTTCATGACTTGTCATGTTTAAGTTTACTGGTCCCTCTGATACCAATTGTTGAAATAACTAAGACAACTGAGAGGGGGGGTGGGTGAATCAGTTGTTAATGTGCTTAAACAATAATATGCCTCTTAAAATTATTATTAATCTTCTCCAAGTGATCATCAAGATTATCCAAGACATGAACAAAATAAATAATAAATATCAATCACACATATGATATACACAGAGATAGATATTCATGAGGAAACCCATAAATGGAGAAAACCTCTTCTTCTTCGAATGATAGGAAGTCTTTTTATGTTCTTTACATCATCTATCTTTGAGCATCAACTCAATGTGAGGCTACCACCTCTATTTTACAAGCTGCAACTTGTTGAGAGCACCAACTCTCTGGTTTCTCTAGCACCCACTAGAAGGAAGCACCAAATCCTTTAGTGTTCCATCACGACCTGGATGGAAACACCAACTTCTTGTCACACATGCACAAACCTATATAACAGAGAACAATAGTTCTCCCTTGCACCACCCTACCACCCTGGTTTTTTCTGGCTGCAACCAGATGGAAGCTACAACTCCCTGTGTTCAAGCACCCA
>CBVK0101108424.1:0-20869 GCA_900067695.1 Picea abies | reverse complement strand
CGCTCTTCCGATCTCACGGGTTTTGGCATATGAATGCTTTATAACTCAGTTACTCATGAGTAGCGAGTAATAGTATGAGTTACCTTCCATACCTCATACTACGTTTGGGATTCGATAACAGGAATTAGAGAGAATGGAAGTGAAATAGTTCGCATAGAATTGTATGTTGAACACTCGACTACCACTTAAATCTAGCATTCTCTATTTTTTTGTCAAGCATTAAAACTATAACTACTAGGTTGTTACTTATTTTCTTTATCCATGGGTCATAAATAAAGTGAAAGGAGTTGGGGCTCTAAAGAAAGAGAGTTAGTTTTTGGGAAGTTCAATGAGTAGATATACCTAATGAGCAATACTTCTATCAAAAAATATATCTCCACTCATGGTAAGGAAGTACCATGGTTTAAGAGTATTCCCTTGCAATAAATTTCATTGTAACAAGAAAACTTGTCTCTCTAATGCTAACACTACTACCCATATATTACAATCTAACAATTAGAGGCTCTCCGAGAAAATTTCCTCACTTATACTTGAAAGAGACAGGGAATACATCTATTTGGATTTTCTTCTTCAAAACTCATTAATAGGAAAAAAATATGATATTATTGTTGTAAGTTATAAATCTATGAAGTGAAACAATGCATATATAGATTCTTAAGCAAAATATAAATAACAATCAATGGTATACACATAGTATACAAAGAGATTTATCGTTAAACTTGTCCAAACCGGCCAAGACAAACCATATGAGGCTAATTGAGGCATCTTACAATTGACTATTTCAAGCCATTAAATAGCCTTTATCAATTACGACCCTAATTCCTTTACTAGAACTAATTACAATGAAAATGCATGCATGGCATGAAGATAATCATCCAAAGACATGCATGTAGTGGACATAGCCATGCATGGTGTGGACATAGTCATACAAAGACATGCAAAAAAATGCATCAAATCACAATGAAAATACATGCATGGCTTGGAGATACCCATGCAAAGACATGCAAAGCCATGCATGTAGTGGACATAATCAAAGACATGCATGGCATGGAGATAGTCATTCAACATATTCCAATTCATAGGCTCCTTTATCTAAAACACGTCGCACGATATAAGGACTGTGCCACATGGGGTTGAACTTGTCTATCCCAGCGGTTTTTTGGCTTGGTCATACAGGAGAACCAAGTCACCATCAACGTACTGAGGAAAGACAAACCTATCATACTAAACCTTAACATGTTGTTTATTCTCTTTGATAGACGTAGAGGAATCTCGATGCTACTCATCAAGACACTCTAGGTGCACAAGGCGTTCTTCAAGATCGGATGTGTCAGGTAGGAGCTCAATTTCTATTTTGAGGGAAGGGATTTCACATTCAATCGGAAGGATCAACTCCATGCCATGTACTAACTGAAAATGAGAAGGACCATTGGAAGTCTTTATCGAGGTTCGATATTCCCAAAGCGCAAGGTAAAACATCAGATGCTAGTCATATTTACTTTGGCTGACAATTTTTTACAAGATGGTCTTGAGAGATTTATTCACCGCCTCTACTTGTCCATTTTCCTAGGGATAGTAAGGGGAAGAATGATCATTCTTAAAACCTAGTTTTGATGCTAACTCTTTCATCATTTAATTCTGAAAGTGATTGCCATGATCAATGACAATCTCTTTTGGGATTCCGAACCGGGCTATAATTTGGTTGAATACGAAGAATGTTGCAATCTTACCATCGGATTTAACAGTAGGCATGGCCTCTTCCCATTTAGTGAATTAATCCACAGTCACGATGATATGTTGATGCCACTCAACTTAAGTTGGGTTATAATCCATAAAATATACCCCCCACTTGGTGAAGGGACCAACGGTGATGAATGGGTGAAGAGGGGTTGGGTGCGAGCGTATTTTCCGAGTAAACACTTGGAAAGGGTGACACTTATTAACCTCTTCAACACAATATTTAAAAATTGAAGGCCAAAAATAATCGGCTCACAATATTTTTTGGGTTGTCCCAAGCCCAGATAGATGACCACCACAAGTCCCACTATGACAGTTATTGAGAACTGACTCATCTTTCTCTTGATTCAAGCAACGATGCAATATATTAGCTACTCCTCAATGATACAAAGTGTCATCAATGATAAGGTAATTTTTAGCTTGATGACGTATATGGCGTTAATCCTCTCTCGACAAATGTTGGGATAGGTTAAAGGTTTGAAGATAAATTAGAATGTCTCCATACTAGGGGTCCGAAGACGAAATAAGGAAGATGTGTTCATCTATGAATGAATATTCATGGAAAATGTCCTCATCTAGTCGAGGGAAGTATGATATCAACTCGAAAAAAACTAGATATTGCTTAGACTTCACCGAAGCAAAATCGATATCAAATTCTTGAAAAATAGAAATCCACTTATTGTAATTTCCCCCTCTGATATGCCTGGTGAGGACATATTGAAATGCATTAATATATGCAACTATGGTAGTTTTTCAAAGTAATATATAATGTCGTAATCTTTGAACTGCATGTACGATGACCAATGCTAGTTTTTCTACATGAGAGTATTTAAGTTCAGGACCAGATAAGTTTCGATTGATATAGTAGTAAATGTGCTCATGGAGCTCATTGTCCTCTTGAACCAGAACCATACTAATCATCCCTTCGGATGCGGTGATATAAAGAAAATAGTCTTTATTGTAGTATGGAAGCTTCAATGAAGGTGTCGATACCAAGGATTTCTTAAGAGCATCGAAGGATTCTTGGGTTCACTCATCTCATACAAACTAAGTATCCTTCTTCAAAATACACACAAAACCCTTAGTTAAATTGGCATAGTTCGCTATGCACTGATGCAAAACATTATCTTTCCCCTGTAAACTTTGAAGTTTTTAAATGTTGCGCGGGGGATGCAATCGAAGTATTTACTCAACATTCATAGGATCTACAATGATCCCATGCTTAGATACTAAGAATCCTAAAATATGACTATACCTAGTGCAGAAGATGCACTTGTGAGGGTTCAACCGAATGCGATAGTAATGACATATCTCAAATAATAATCGAAGGTGAGTGGAGTGATATACTCTCTTTCGAGAGTGAGAAACATGATCATCGAGGTCATCTTCGACAATATGATTGATATCATGAAAATGAAAGGTCATGGCGTGTTGGAAGGTTGGTTCGGTGTTTTTAAGGCTGAAATGAATTTTTCGGTATGCAAAATTACCCCAAGGAAAAATAAACATCATCTTATGTTGATCCTCGGTTTTGATTATACCATGAAAATCCATCCATAAAAGAAAAAACTTTGTTTCTCACGCACTCATCAAGAATTTGGTCAATGAAAGGAGTTGGGAAGTTGTCTTTAGGACAAGCTTTATTCAGGTCTCGAAAATCCATACATGTGCAGATGGTTTCTTATTTATTATTCACGAGAACGGAGTTGGACACCCATTCAGTCAAGGGAATCGAGTAAATGAAACCAGCATTAAGTAGCTTCTCTACCTCTCCCTTAATAGCAAGGGCCTTCCTAGGATTAACATCTCTAAGACATTGTCGAACAAGTATAGCATTCAGATAAGTCTTGATCTCATGTTCGAAAATGTTGGGCTCGGTCCCAGGTATCTCTTCGTATGACCAAGCAAGTATGTCATGAAATTCTTTGAAGAGATCGGTGTAGATCTAAATTTCTCCAGGCGAACAATATGCACCGATATATACGTTCTCAATTTTTCTAGGAATTCGAGAGATGTCGATCGTGATGGTAGGAGAAATATTTTCCATGTTTCCTTCAGCATAAATATCGTGCGTATCTAGCGGAACCACAATGTGACCAACCATCTCACCCAAGGTAGATCTAAAGTTATCTCATTCGATCCTAACAAGATCTGGGAGGAAATATGAGCGATGATACATATAGTCCCAAGGCCTATTAAGACCATACATGGCCTCTAAGATGGATTCATATGAAGGTAAAGTATCGTCGAGGAAATCATGTGAACAAGATGATTGGGCGGACCATATGGGCTCTAGAACAGGATCGTCCTCATCCGTCTGTGAGGAGAAAGGATCTGGGTCAGCAGTATTGTTAAGAATAACGTGATACACAACCTCTACCACTGACAGTCGCATTTCCCTCTCAATGTGCAACTGACCTTCACATGACATAGTTGGGAAAGGTAGGATCCAAGGGTCGTTAAAATAGGAAGTACAGAAAGGAACGAACCTCATCGATGAAGAAGACTTATTGGAAATGGTATGAATGTGATGGATTGGTGCCAAGAGATAAAATATACCCATGAGAGGAATACATTCCAACACCAACATCCTCGATTTTCTGCCAATAATTTTCAATCACTTGGACCGAAGGTGCAACTAATGCATTAAGAATAGTGTGTGCAAAGTACAATTGATCAATCATCATTGTTTTCTCTTCGTGAGGAAAACATAAGGTTCTGAAAATAGACAACACAATCATGGTCATGGCATGTCCAATTACACTCTAGTAGTAAATTATAATAAAGGGGCACATCCACCACCTTGACATCAACCTCTAGGGTATTTCCACCTAATTGGACCCGAAAAGTGGGAAGAATTCCATGGGGTTGAAATGATCGCCCATCAAATGCGGTCAACATAGTCATAGATTGAGATAGAGTCATAGAGCCAATGGATTTCCAAAAGGTTAGGGACCTCATGCATATTGTGGCACCTTCATCAATTACAATGCGTTTGATGGTAATTTTCCTGTACTCCACATGGATTTGAAAGGCACGTGGTAAGGTAAGCAAGGCTTAACATCCGTGACATAAAACTTAATAACCTTTGAGCCACATGGGTCTAGATCTCCTAAAGTAGATAACAAGGCATTCCTCTATGAATGACACATCTAGAGAACCTCCAAAGTCGACATCAAACAAGGGGTTTGACCTATATCTTCGACAATTGAATCATTTTGGGAAACTCTGGCATTAGGATTGTGAGTAGAGCATTTTAGTAGTCCTTTCGAAATAAGAGATAGAGGTTCCGACTTTTATATCTGCAAGGGTGTTTCTGTAGGAGGGGGAGACTGTGGACCTGTAACATTCTGTGAAGAACCGTAATCACGATATCGAGTGGCTACATCAATCTGAGACTTGACCATATTAATACATAGATGACCACCTTCACGTGTCGAAGGGTTTTGACTCCTGCTCGACGCATTTCCGGTGTTGGAGGACCCCAAAGTCATGTGTTTATTATGTGGAAATAGATTGGTCCGCACAACAGGTGGTTTTCTTAAGAGATTTGAGGCTTCCTCGATTTTTGGGCATAAGAGGGTAAGGTGATCATCTTTACAAAGTTTACAATGAAACTTCACATTCAGTTTTTCTTTCTTCCCTTCGCCAACATTATTATTCAATCTATCATTGTTAGTGTCATCCTTGGATTTGTTATTATTTTTCCCACACTTATGGTTATTACCTCGTCCTTTCCTTCTATTCCCTCCTATTTGTTGGTTACCATTTGGATTGACCGACGAATGTACATAATGCACATCTACCCACTGAGTGGTAGTGGAGGATGAAGCCAAAGCTTGTCTTGCTACAGGATGGATTAGAGAAAAATCGTTCAACTGGTTCATCACCAATTCTATAGACTTAGCATTTACAGAGCCTATGATTCCATCACCATGAGGCCCAGATTATTTTCTAGGTTCATAACTCGATCGCGGTGTGTCAGGAAGAATTTCGTATAACATCCCAAAATAAGCATATATGAGGTCTATTTGTTGGTCTTTGAAATATCTTCTTCCTCAGATGTTATGCCAGATGTAGAAACATCCTTGGAAATATAAGGCAATAAGGACTTAAGGAACCACTCCAATGAAATCTTTGGAGGAATGTAGTCTTTAATGAACCTCTTTTGTCTATGCCACTCTTTGATATGGTCTGAGATATGGGTGTTTTTATCTTGGAGAAATACCGACAAAATTTCTATGTCGACATCATAACAAACCGACAACTGGAAGTGGTTGAGAAATACCAAAACCATCTGATTAAAGTTTATGTATGTTTCCCCCAGTAGCTCGATATACCACTTTGCGAAGACCCCCGTGAGGGTGCATTGAAATAGTCTCAAATGAATAGAATCGTCATTAAGGGATTTTGATGAGAACCAAAGATGAAAAGTAGTAACATGATCACTTGGATCCTTGCCAGTCTTTCCTTCAAATTTTGGAATGTTCCAAGTAATCTTGGTGGGGATGGGGGGCCATAACCAGTCATGACACACTGGTTCATTCATTAATTTTGACAAATCTGGCAGATTAAGTGTGGCCAGAAAAAGGAGTCAGGGTTGTGGCGTCTGAGCCCATGCTCTTGGGAAATATTGGTGTTGAGGGATTGCAGGCCATCTAGGGTTATGGTATATACCATGGCCCTATCTGGTAGGATAACATCCTCCTCCAAATTGATCCATAAGAAGTTGTATGGGCACCATACCTTCAAAGGTGGGATAATGAGGGTTATAAACACTAACCCCAGCTGGAGGAGCTCTGGGCTAGGGATTTCCCATAGTGTGAAACTGACTCCCTCTTGATGGTACTTCGGAGGAAAGTGGGGTATTTTTCATAACAAATGTGTTTTTAAAAATTGGCATGGAGGGAGGAGGGGTAACAGATGAAATATAGGAAGTAACGCGTCCACCAGGTTGAGTAGTATATCCAGGAGAATTGAGACTAGGATTAAACTCGGAAGAAAAATGAGGTTGGCCTCTAACCGTAGGATTTGTTTGGGGAGTATGACCTCCACCAAACCAGAGAGGAGCACGCAGAGGAGCCATGCCCCTAGGTCCAAAACTAGGATTTGCATTAGTTGTTGGAATAGATGATGAAAGTTGTGATGTCATATTGGGCATACCAAAAGAAAAATGGTTAGAGACCAAAGGTATGGACTGATAATTGTATCTTGGTGTACCAAAAAGAGATCCGGAAGGGTTTGTTTCTATGGTTTAAGTAGAAACCACAGGTCGGGTAATAGTAGGGACGAGAATCTTCGACACTCCAACTGGACCTGCTAAAGGATTAGAAGGGATCCCACTAATCAAAGAAGGTATAGGAGTCGAGGGACTCCCTGTGTCGTTTGGATTTGACTCAGTACTCATAACTAGATAATCACAAGTACGAGAGGTGGAGATATATGTACCACATTTACTAACTTTACATATTTTAGAAGGAAACTTTGATAAAGACTCAAAATGCAGTGGTAACTTCAACAAACGACGAGACCTGTGAGGAGGTGGTTCTTGCTCCACGATGACTCAAGACTCGAGATATGAAACCAAATCCTAGGGCCAACTAATAATTAGAGAGAACACCAAAATAAATAAATAAAGGCCAAATGCACACAAACATGATATAGTAGCTCAAAATGGGCCCCCCTCACTAGAGTAGGTATGCCTAGATCAAGAGGGGCTTGAGACTCCCTTCAAAATATTGGAGGTATCATAATCATTTATAAGGTCCCTCGTGGGATTAACAACACAGTCGTTCAGATCCCCCTAGAGAGGTAATCCTCCATAAAGGTTGTGTGTTGTCCGACCCTTATCTGACTCAAGGTAGTTGAAGAATACCCATTGTAACTAATCTATGTGGCTACCTATGTCATTCAACTAGATTCACCATAATATAACCAATGCACAGGCGAACAGTCGTAAGTCCGATCCACCATATGGGTAGGGTAACAAAGCCTGAAATCTTGAAAGCACCACCTCTCATTGAGGTAAAAGTACTAGAAATACCCCCAAATATGAATAGAACCATAGAAAGATATCTGACGCTAAGAAGGTATTAAACACATAGATGATTTTAGGGGAGAAATTTCTCTCATGGGCAAAATTTGAGGGTTTAAATTTTTGAAGGGGCGAATTTTTGCTGAAATAGTTTTTAAGAAAATTAAAAATTTTCACCCAAATATTAAATTAAATATATATATATGGTAAATCATTCGACCCATAGGGAAAATTTGAAAATCCTGTGCAAATATGGTTCGCCCTCCTGATTTCATGACAAAATTTCCAATTCGCCTCGATTTTGTAGAATACAATATTTTTGTGGGTGAATCACCCTGCACATCCTCAAATCAAGGCTTTAGGGAAAATAGTTTTCCCTCATCTGCTTGAATTAAGGGTTTATGGCACTGATTTCACCCATAGATTTCAATGGGAATGATTTCGCCCATGTATATGTAAATGGTTGCGATGGTTTTCCTTCACTCAATATCTTTACTGGTTGGCCTTGACTCGAACCAACCACTTGTTGTTTCTATTGATCCAATGATAGACAGGGGCAGGGGAGAGACTACGAGTTTTGAACCATAGTTACTAGTTGGTGAGCTCTTCTTTCCTCTTTATTTGGAGCTTGTTCTTGTTTTAAGTTTATTTCCATAGAAACATTGTCATTGTGCATTCTCTTAATGTCTTTGTTATTCATCTAAACCAAATTGTTTTTCATATGACCTATAGATTACCTTATTTATTTATTTATTTCCATGGATGACGATGGGAATTGTCTCCCCCACTTGTTTTTTTAGTCTTAGGATTCAATGGCTATGATTCTCCACCTTCTTAAGATTATTTTAGTCTTATGAGAATCAATTGTGACTAATTCCACATTCATTTCAATGGATAATTGGATTTGATAAAAATATGATGTGTAATCCCCCGTGGACATGATTTTTTGTGTTCCTGATATAATTTTAGTATAAGGGTCCAAAGAAAAGTTGCTCATTGATTCATAAATGAGCATGTTCAAGGAGACAGGATTTGGTGGAGAAAAAAATCCCTTGGAAGAGGTAACAGCCCTGGGAAACACCTTATGTGGTGGCATAGTAGCAGGTGGAGACATGTTAATGTATAAAATTTTCATAGCTTTGGATGTACAATATGAAACCGAGTTGATAAAAATTACCATGGTGTCCACTGGAGGAAGTAACACAAGTACAACCGATCCAAAACAAATATAGTTGGGAGATGATGAGATTGATGTGATAGATTTATTTCCATCCTCTGCATGATTCTTTTTCTCCACTAGACTTCCCACAACTGCATAAGAAGTTGTCAAGCATGATGTCAAAGAGTTTGTAGTATGGTGTTCCCACAAATTGGACTAATTTGACACCAGTAATAATGCTTGCAATTGAACCCCCACCTAGGGGGGAAAAGAAAAAACTCAGTTAATCACTATGTTTTTCTTTCAGTGGGAAAATATGCAAATCACAGGAAGATCATGCAGAAGGAGAAGCTAAATGTACAATTTCCAGTCATGTTAGGGTAACAAATATATTTACATTGGTGCATATTGGCAATTGTAATATTACACCCTAATATGAAGAAAATGTATGTTGCTTATCATTGTGCCATGTATGCATGTTCAAATGTTTTTGTTAGTTATCTGTATTTCATATTGGGTAAAATGATAAATATGTATTACAATAATATTTTCCTTGTAAGCCACATGATAGAGGAATACTTACACATCATTTTGTTACCATATAATTTTTTAGCTATCATATTGTTCCACTGTTTATGTTAGTTCTTTGTATTTTAGAATGGGTAAAATGATAAATCTGTATTACAATGATATTTTCCTTGTAAACCACATGATAGAGGGGGGCTTCAACATCATATTGTTACCATATAAACTTTTAGCCATCATATTGGTCAACTTTTTTTGTTAGTTCTTTGTATTTCAGATTGGGTAAAATGATAAATCTGTATTATAGTGATATTTCCCTTGTAAGCCACATGATAGAGGGGGACTTACACATCGTATCGTTACCATATAAAGTGTATTACCTTTTCTTGAAATCACTCCCTTATTGGGTATTAATTTATTTAGTTGACATTCTGCCATTGAAGATCAATTTGCACATGTACCTATTGTTGGGGAATTTTTAATATGTTTTCAATATTGGCATGCTTTTTTGTGATCAAATAAATGCAACATTGGCAAGCCCCTAAACCGAGAGGTTTAACTGAGAGTGAGAAATTTCTATTGGACCTTAAGAGAAAAGTTTCAAAGTTCTACAATATTGAAAATTGATGCAGGGTACATTGTATACTACTTTTCCTTTGATAAGTGGATCCTTGATTTATATTCTCAAAATTGTTAGGGAACAATTAAGAACTATAACCATTATTTCTTTTTTATTTTATGGAGAGATATTATCGTGATCATTTATGGAATGGAGTGGATATCTTCTACAAGAAGTCTATCTATTCTTGATGGAGCTTGATGCTCCATGAAGGAGTCTATATTTCATTATAGGTGATTGCAAACTTAGGAAACGGAGGAGTGATTTTTGCAATATATTTCTTGGGCTGCATGTCTACTAGATACAAAGGAAACTTTAATAGAAAATCCTAAGTTTGCATTAAACTACACTAACATAGAAATTTTCTTGGAACTTGTCTCTTTAATCAAGATTCAATGCCACTATGTCAAATTGATTTACTCCACTTCTTTTTCAAAAGAAAAGAATCCTTGGCCAAACAAGGTCCCCTAGGGCCCTACCTACAACTATAATGCATGCAATTTATCAATACAAGTTTCTATGATTATGTTTATGCTTTGATGATTTCGGTGAGCACTTTTTTCTCCACAAGTTCAAATTAGCAAATGAGAAGCACCTTGGACATAAAACACAGGATTGAGTAGCTTGACAAATAACTATTCAGAGACAATCAATATACCATTATAAATTTAAAATACGATGAAAAAATATTCATATTATTCTCGAATGTGCCCAAACCCAATTCAATAATATGGAGGAAACATACATCATCCATAACTAGCTTAAAAACAAATTGAAGCAACAAAAAATTTGACTTTGAAATTAAATTTAAAACTCTTCTAATAAATATCTCAAGCTACATTACCAATGTGCACATAGTCTCAGCCCAAAATGCATTACAAACAAACAAAGATTCTTGGAATTCTTGGACAAATTTGAGGAGAAAAAAGGGTTAAGAATCTTCCAAAAATGCCTACAAGAGAAGCCACATGAAACATACACCAATGAAGTTGAATATTAAAGTTATAGGTTGATTGAAAAGGGTCATTAACACAATGACCAAGAAGTTACTTATTGATATTTTTAAGTACTGAACATTGACACATTTTGGGAAAGTATTTCTCATTACATGAGTATTCCACCTTAATACGTTCCTTCCAAGACATCAATTTAGTTTGGAGTTGACCAATAAATTTCCTTTTCCTTGCATCAATGTAACTTGTGTAATTTTCATTGTTCTCTACATAGCATTAGATAGTCCAACGAATACCTTTTCTCTAACAATAATGATTTGCATGAGTGAAAAAAATATAACTTGCAAAGCATACACAACTTTAAAAAAAGACAGAGATTCAGTCTTCAGAAAGAACTTCTTTCCCATCTACCCATTGAATTTATACTAGTTTTGATTTGTATTGTCTCCCATGGTTACCACAACATAACACAATTGCATATCATTATGATCTATGTCAAAATAGATTATTCAACTCAAAATCCATTAATTATTTTTGCAAATAAATCAATCTTTGATTGACATCAATGGATTTTTTATTTTTATTTCATTCTTTGATGCCTACAACATCAAATCATGGTGAAAGAAATGTGTTTCTAATGATGAGAAATAGAATATTGGACCACTTTTTTATTTTCTACTCACCTTCTACTTCATATGAGGAAAGAGCGTATCAATTAAGTTCCTTTGTCCTTGTCCATACAGTGATGAGGTTGTCATAAAACAATATACAATATAGCACTAGATTAATGCTTTCCAGTCATTTGAGAATGATATTTCTAAGTAAAACATCATATTCTATTTCTTCGGTAGTGTCTTACCTTTGCTTGCAATCACTCCCTTATTGGGTATTAATTCATTTAGTTGGCAATCTACCACTGAACATCAATTTTCACATGTACCTATTGTTGGGGAATTCGTAAAGTATTTGTAATCTTGGAAAGCTATTTTTTAATAGGGTTTTTGCAATAGTTTTCCTATGATGCATACATACTGCATACAAAGGAAACTCTAATGGAAAATCCTAAGTTTGCATTAAACTGCACTAACATATAACTTTTCTTGGAACTTGTCTCTTCAATCAATCCCAGTATGTCAGATAGAGAGCTTGTAGCTCATTTCTTCTATTCCAAAGTTGAATTCACCTTACAGAATTAAACATGTTATCATCAAATCATGTGCAATGCATAAATAAGGGTGTTTTTTCATGAATTTCTTGGCCTTTGAGATTTGGTATTGAGCAGTTTGTAGGTTGAAAGGAATAAAAATCTAATTATTTGTTAGTTGATATTTTTTATAGAAAATTGTTCATAATTTGATGTTTGGTTCTACTCTTTATAAGAGATCCTAGAATGAATATCTAACCCTATTCTTTCCATGGGATCTTTATTAAGCATATCAACACCCAAAACCCATTCTACACCTTTTGTATTTTGTCTCTTTCCCTTGAAAGCATCAAAACCATTGAGTGCATCCTTCATTGTGGATTGCACCCATTGTTTTGCCGAAACAATATACTTTGCACTATAAGATCTATCATGAATATAATTATATTCAACATTTCCTTCATTCAATGAACCATTGTATTCGTCAATGTTAACCTCCTCTGTAAAATCATTGAGTGCATCCTTGGTTGTGGATTACACCCATTTATTCTATGAAACAATATACTTTGCACAGGAAGATCTATCATTAAGATAAGTATATTCAACATTTCAATGAACCATTGAATTCCTCATTGTTAACCTCCTCTATAAAATATCCATGTTCTTGGAACAATCTCCTCTACTCTTCATAAAGTTGAACATATACTGAAAACCTTTCTTCTTGACATTTTTTGTAATAAGATTCCCATATGAAGAGTTTTTTTTTTATCAATGTGTGATAATAGGTGAAATACTTCCTTTATATATTCTATGCATCTAGGGAAATTTGTCATTGTTGTTGCTCTGACAAGGCCAAGAAAGTGGCCTTAAATACCATTGCTATAAACCTACAATGAAAGTTAATTTTGTAACTAAAATATCTTATTGGAAGAACAGGGACAAATGTTTCTCCTCCAGACCAGTAACATTTCTTTATGGTATATATTATATTCTATTATCTGAAAAATTGTTGAAATTTTTTACTGACTCTCAAGGCCTGTACATTCTTATCAGTAGAACAATTTTTATAGATATTGTAAGACCTGAAGTACATCTTAGTAAAAAATCACCTGGGAAGACAAAGGCACATAATATTGCAGTTCTGATCGAATTTACCGAGCCTATTTTTACCTTTGACTCTTCAGGGATTACAGTTCATGGTGGAAGGATTTCAAGGAATGTGCATATTGTTGAAGCCTAGACTTTATGTTTGTTCTTTGATTTAATTAAATAAAAGGTGTAAACCTTTTGTATGTATTACAAAATACTTACTAATAAGAGGGTAAAAGAATTGTATGTTGAGATAAATTCTGATTCCCATAAATCCTAGCTGAAAAAACCACTGAGTATTCTTAGTACTCCTGAGTCAAACCGGTCCCAAGTCTGTCTCTTGTTAATTTTCTGTAACCTAGTGTTAGCTCCTGAAAATTCACCAGCGATCAAATATGCTCTTACAAGTTTTTTTTAGGGTGTGAAGTCAAGTTTTTATGGTTTCAGTAGGTCTTCAAATAAAAAATTGGTCACTGGCTAGTGTGTCTAGGGCTATTACTACTCCTTTACAAAATTTGTCATGTTTTAGTCATTGTCTCCACTCAGTTGGATGTGACATCACTAACAATTCTTTATGGTCATCTCAGTCTCATTATCATGGTTTTCATTCAGCTCACTATCATCCATTAGGTCATTAGGGTTTCAGTCATTGAATTTCTCATTCCGTTCATAAAATGGGCATGTGAAGTAGTGATAAAAATTGGTTCAAACGGGTTTTATTTCAAATGAATATGTTGTAATAAGCTTCAAAAAATCTCAAGCTGCATTCAAATATTCCTAAGCTAGATGGTTTCCAAAACAAAAGTGAGAAAGGCTTAGTGTGGTCCATCGCACTACTATGCAAAGAAATCAAATTCACAAGCTATTAAAGACCATCATTGTTCATTTATGGAATTCATTTAATTGATAAATAATCTCTCACTCATCATAAACCATTTCCTCATAAGTTTAGGGACATAGATTTTCAATAAAATCGCGTTTTGCCTCCAGTCATTGCGTTTTTTGGCAACCAAGGGTATAGGCATGTGTAAAAATTCCCTAGTCCTATTCCCTCATCCTTTAAACCTCCCTCCACTTCCTTAATGTCCCTAACATCCCTCCCCACCTCATAAATTTTTCCTACACTCATCCCTACTCCCTAACCACCTCATTCTATCATCTAAACTTACCAAATTCCTATCCCCTGCCCCCTAGAAAACTTTGTTTTCTCTCTTCTTGTTCACTAGGGTTTGCTTGCCAATTGCTACTCATGGAAGGAAATAAGAAGAAATATAACAAGGGAGGTCATATCATCATTTATTAGCCCACTTCAACACATGACATCATGTCTTCACCATTTCTCAAGAGATTATTCAAGAGACAAATCATTTGCCACACATAGGGACAATCTTACTTCAAAATTTGTTTTTGAAATAAGGAAGATGAATTGGGAAAAATTGAAAGACGGTTTTGTCAATAATAGACCAAGGAAAAAAAAACTCTTTCAGTTTATACACAGGTGTTATGATTTGAGAGAAATACCCAAAATACAGTTTCTACGAGAGATTTGCTACACTTCTGGAGTAGTCTTGGGAAAATGCATTGTTCTCTATCATGGAGTGTCCAAATGACTTTCTTGATGAGTCAAATGATATTTCGACATCCACATCCTTCCAGTGAGCTATCAAGATCCTAATTTGGAGCATGGGAACCCCTCCAAAAGTCACTTGCAAAAGTATGTTGCGCTTTTGCACCCCCACATTGCACTTTTGGAGTAGTCTTGGGAGAATTGATTTTTGAGGGGCTATACTTGATCATTTTCAGTGCTTGAGGGGTCCATTGTGTAGAAAAAAAAGAGATATTTCCAATGTGCTATTGGGACCCCAATGTGGAGTTCAGGAAGGCCTCCAAAAGTGGACTGCATTCCAATATTACTGAATACTAATGCTGGAAAGTACTTGCATCTAATGTGTTATAAAGGGCTAATTTATAGGTAACTTTGTTCTCTTTTAGAAGTAGTTCAATTGTGGATGATTTACATTTTATCTCCTTTGTATTTACTTTTGGAAATGTGAATGAGTATATTTATTCCTAATCAAGAATTTGCTTCCATTTCCATTGCCTATTGGTAAATACACCTTCATAGAGGTTTTCCTATTTAATATCCCTCCAAGTTAATTTTTGCATTGTGGACAACAAGATAATGTCGATATATCTTGTTCATTTCAGCTATCATTCTTCCCTTATCACATAATAAACAAGCTCATATTTGATGCCCTACCTAATTTATTTTTTATTCCAATTGCCCAATGGATTGAAACTACTCTTGGTCCACCATCACCCTATTTATAAAACTATTTACAATCTTCATTTCGCTAGAGCTATTTCTCCATTTTATATTGAGCCTAAATTGTACAATATTTAGTGATCTTGTCTTAGGGATACCCCCCTTTTACCATACGAGAACTGACCTAAAGAAAAAATAAGGTTGTTGTGGTGAAATTGGGTAGCCCTCTTGAGTTCCTCTAAGGATGCATTTGTGTTTTAGGTATTTACCAAAATAAGTGCAAGTTTGGGAGGTAACAAGGAGATAAAGTGAAAGAATAAATTTTCCAATGCCACACAGAAGAATAAATTGCATTGTGAACATTATAAGAAGAATGGTCATAACAAGGAGCATTATTGGGCATTACATCCCAATATTTTTTCAAAGAGCAACACTAGGAGGAAATTATTGGAAGTTCATAAAGTTGAAGGTAAATAGATAGGAGCATCAGACATTGATGACAAAAGTTCTCGGATGGTTTAATCAAAGACTCCTCATGTCATAAGGAGTGAGATTATTGACAAGGAATACCTAACTAGGGTGAGAAAGTCAAGTCAATTAGTTCAAAAATTGGAAAAATATCTCTCTAGTTACCTTGGGAACTAGGATTAGGACTTCTTTGACACGATGAATTTGGTTCAATACGTGTCAACAACCTACTCCATGGAAAATATGATAAATATGCATTCTCAAATGGGTAAGATGGATCATAATAACATTGCACACTGAAACTCATTAAACCTTGTTCAGTGAACTCAGTCCACCCCTTTCTCCTATGACTGGCTAGACTTAGTCATACTTTTTGGTTAAAGTCAAAACTCAGAAAGCCTTGACATAATTTTGAGTGAGGTGAGTCCTCAACAAGTTTTGAAAAAGTTTATGAGCAAGTGAGTCCTCAATGACTATGCACAAATTCATTGAGCTTGTGATCATTGAGTCCATCTGATTGATCAATGAATGCATCCCCATGTAAAAGTGGAAAAAAACATTTTTTACACATTTGTACAATTTTTCCTATTGTTTTCTATTGTGTCAGAAGTTTTGCAAGAACCAAAGAGTTTGGATGGTTTTGAACACATAAATTGTATCTGTTTCCAACAATTAGGAAACCTTTGGAATGGGGGGAAACATTAGAAAGTCTAGGGCTTGTGCATCTTCAAATTGGATAGCATTTTAATTTTAATAATGTCTAATGAGTGAGCTCATAAAAACACAAGAACTTAATATTACCCACGATCAGCTTAGAAAGTTGTTCTAGTAGCAATAGAAGAAGAGTGAGTCACCATATTTTCTTTGATACCAGATGATTTTCAATTTAAGTATGTGTGTGTGTTCTACAGTCTCTAGATCTTAATGTTGATACTTTAATGCTATTGGAATAGAGCTTCCTTATTAATATCTTCATTATACTATTTTGCATTCACATTATTTAGAATTTGAATTTCTATATAAAATGATCAGCTTCCACATGAATGTTTCTAAGTATGAAATTTGAAATGCCATACGTTTTTCCCTCAAGCTTGTGTGGATCTGGCAATATAACACCTTTGATAGTTCCTATTATTTCCAATTATTTTCTAATCACCTCACATGATAATGTAAGCTTTGAAACCATGTTAGAATGATTGAAGACAAAGTAGAAAAAGGAATCACTCATATCTTACTCAATGATTATAAATCATAGTGTTATGATACATTCAACATATATATAACTTCAAACTCAACACATTGTACACCTAACGAAAGAAAATAAAATCAGCATCATAAATACATATAATAGCATAATCACATGGTCAATTCCCGCTAGCTCAACCGGTTAAGGTGTGGGTTTTGTTTTCTTGGCAACACAAGTTCAATACCCTTATAGTGTGTTTAGTTGGGAGGAGACACCCAAAAAATCCACCCATGTTAAGGGTTGATGCGAACCAATCTGGGTGTGACCCCTGGGTGATTTTGACGACTAATATTCCCCAAGGTTGTGGTTTCTTAGCCAACGGTTGAAATGTTGGCCCGACAAGTGCTGCAAATTTATAACAAAAATAAATAAATAGCATAACCACGTGCAACTACACTGCTATAGGAAAATTGAATGATTGATCATTAAACTAATGACAATATATTATATTAATATTAGTAAGATAATACTAAAGTATATTATTGGGGTGTGGCCATTAGTCAAGAATGAAGCGATTCTCAATCTTTATTCCTTCCATTAATTTCTCTCTTCATGTGCCCAATGAATAATTTGAGCCTTTAGGGGATTCCACAGATGAGGATAACTTGAGTTTAGCAACATCATCTGATATTGCAGAGAACATGATCAATTATGGTTGACTTTTGCATCCCTTGGTTAGGTTGTTGCTCTGCAAGAGATGGATAAGTATCTTAAGCAATATAGTTCATCTTCACAACATAAGGTATCTCACAACTATAGTGGGTATTTTTCTAGATTGAGTGTATTACACGATGATGTAGCCCAAGAAAATTCCCTAACCAAACTTGTTTCTATGAAAAAAAGAAGCTAAATGAAGAGAGATATGCTACTTATTGAACAACATTGGCACCCAATGTTGAGGATTATATCAACATTGTTGCTCGTGCCATTGTCACAAGCTCAGGGAAAATAATCAAAATCATTTTGTGGTGTGGGGATGTTACTATTGAGCAAATGAGATGGGGAAATGAATTCTTGAAGAAAAGGCTTCAACCTAGCTATAATTCCAGTGATATTTCTCCATAAGCAATGAGATGTATGTGAAGGCATTGATTGATGATATGGAGGTATTTGGACTTGACCCTCCACAATATGTGGTAAACGTATCAAGGAAGAATGAAATGTGCTAGCAGCAGGGTTTTCGAGGTTAGTTGTTGTCTATTGTTACTCTCTTGATCATGAAACATTTCTTGCCATTTTTAGTGTGGACCATTCTTCAAAACAATATGTTGAGGCATGAACCTTTGTCAATATCTCTGAATGAAGGACAATATACATTACTTTCATGGAATTAATCATTATTCTTGTTGAATCAAAAGAAGATGGAATTTTTTTCTAAAGCTTCACAACTTTACTCTGCAATTTTTATGGTGTGCAACCTACCTTTAATTACTATAGATATTTAGTGATGTTCTATTGTAAGATGGTATTTCTTGAGACAAAACACTATTTTCTTGGCTTCATTGTCAAGAGTAGTGTTATATTATAATATTTCTCCATATATGTTGCTTTGATTGACGTTAATGCAAAGAATAATATGTCATAGAGAGCAGAAGGTGTATTTGGACAACTTCACTTGTTAAATTTTCCACTTGATGGAATGATTTGGAATATATTGATACATGCATATACCAGAAATGTTCAATATGAGCAAGCCAGTGTTGTATTTGATTAGGTGTTCAGAGGTGGTCTATCTCCAACAGTAGATACTATCAATGGTATTATGCAATATTTGGTCAAATAAAGAAAAATCTGATGCCATGAATGACATCGGTAGCGATTGTGTTGTTTATTCATTGGATTGTGTTATTTATTGAATAACTATGTCATATATAAAGTGAGAATCCAAAGTAAAGTGAGATCAAAAGTAAAAGGGTCTCCTATCATAAGTAAAAGGGTCTCATATGGCCAACCAATCTATATAGACTACTCACTACACTACATCTTGGAAAAGCATAGTGATGTACTACCTGAGAGATATAGAGAGTTTATCCAAGCAAGGAAAGAAAGGTTTTGATAAGGATTTTGAAGGGATTTTATTAAAGGTTTTTTCCACCCATCGAAATGGATTTGAAAATGTGGGGCATGGAAAATTAAGATTGTTTCATGATGGGGAATTGTTATATCATGAGGAAAAGGGTCTCTTATGGACAACCATTCCATATAGACTGGTCACAACACTATAGATTGAAAAAGCACGACGATGTGCTACCAGAGAGATATAGAGATTTTATCCAAGCAAGTGGCATTTTCCCATCTCAATGAATTCAAGGAAGGATTCAAACCATTCATACCCAAGTATGCACAAAAAATATGGGAGTTTCACCCTATTTATTTATATGTATTCTCAGTCACTGCTAAACCTATAGTGAAAAAATACAAAGTAGTAGGGTGTGCATCAGATCTCATCACAAGAAATAAAAAGGCACTGGATCTCTCCTAGTATTATGGGCATGACACTCACAGGATTGGATCCATAGTATTTTTGGTATTTCACCCAACTACGATTAATAGTTATAATGTTGCTAATGAATGAAACTAACCAGATGGACTATTGATGGGATGAGCTTTACATAGTCAATAAATTCACAATACCCATAACATAAAATAAATAATCCCACATATCCAAACCACAACTGCAATAGTTTAATTATCTTGTATTTTTCATTGTATCATTGGAGCCACACTTTCTTTATGCAGGTTATTTTAAGATTGATGTTTTGATATTTAACTATTGCATTGTCTCTTTCTTCTATGTGATAGGAAATGAAAATGGAATTTGATGAAGTTGAGACCTATCTCTTCACATAGATAGTGTCCTAGTATTAAAGGGTAAATAATTAATTTAACAAGACTTCCACTAATGAAGAACATGCTCATTCAAGTAGATGAAATTTCTTTGAAGTATATCTCTAATATCTTGGTAAATTTTAATGGTTTGTTTGTTTGTTTGTTGCATTTTGGAGGATTTTGCCAAGTTTGAAATTTTGGGTTTATTTTTGTTAGAAATTGTGTTAGTCCCTTGAATGCTTCTAGTTCTCATTTGATGTTGGAATGAACCCTTTGTTGTGACATGATTGGTTTCATATGATTTCCATTGAGTCAAGGATTTGGGTTAAAGTTAAAGACCTTTATTGAGTAAAAACAATTTTTTTTCATCTTTTTATCATGTTTATTTGAGAAGCATATGGTATTATGATTAATATATGGCTTTGTTTATTATGTGGGCAGTCAATGTGTTTTCCATAATTATGATTATTTTTTTTATATATTTGATGGTTCAAGGAAATATTTTTTTATTTCCACTCTCTTTGTAGCATGACTTGAGAATATTCACCTTTTAGGATCTACTATGTTTATTTTATATTTTCTTTGAGAAGACTTATTGTTTATGTAGAAAGGGAAATGAGGTCTACTAAGATAAGCGAAGAGAAAAATGCTCTATGCATTAGGTTCATATGCATTCATCATAGGAGACCTATTATAATGATACCAACATTCCTCTAATGCAATTATACTTTTGATGCTAAGAATAAATGTAACAACCCTAGTAGAATATATGTTTAGGGAATTATTAAGTAAAAATTTAT
>CBVK0101108423.1:0-14080 GCA_900067695.1 Picea abies | reverse complement strand
TATAATTTGATTAATTAATTGATTAATTAAAGTCCCCGAGGTGTAGGACAGTCGGTGATGGAGTGTGTTGTTAAGCCACTCCGTGATGTTAAAATCACCGGTTCGAAACCTGCGGGGACAAAAAATCCAACCATGTTAAGGGTTGGTGTGGCTCAGGCCGGGTGCGATCCCTGGGTGATTTTGATGGCTTAGATGCCCCTGAGTCGTGGTTTCTCAAGCCACGGGTTAATCGCATAGCCAACAGGTTCCGCACAAATTAACAAACAAAAAAAATAAATTAATTGATTAATTCATTACCTGTTACATTCGCTGACATGGGTATTAAATTAAGAGGGTTAATAAATTATATTGTTTAAATTAAGGGTTTACAGAAGAGGGGATAAGGAGCATTAATAAATGAATAAGGAACATTAATAAGTGGATAAGGGGCATTAACTAGGTGGATAAGGTAATAAATGTGTAGGTAAGGAAGTAAATGAGGTGAAAGGGCGGTGAAGGAGGGATATGAAGGGAGGAGGTTTACAAAGGCAGGGATTATCATTCTACAGGGGTTTTGGGAGGGTTCTTTGGGATTTGCACAGGAGTTGAGTTCTGTAGTCAGGAAGGATTAGTACAGGGGGCACCGGTTTGCTGGAGGTTTCGGGCACGGGGGATAGGATATCCATATGGTGTCCTGGAGTTAGGAAGTTGTCCTAGTTGGCAGGGTGGAAACTCGGTTTTGGGTAGTGTTTGACACAGTTCAGCAATGAACAACCAAATCAACGGGGGAGTTAGCATCAGAGAGAGGTAATTTAATTATTCTATTGAGTAATTCTTATGCTGTGGATAATTTTTTTTTTTTCTTTTTGTTGAATATCATATGCTCATATGTTGGTGATTGAATTATTTTAATATAAGAAAGAATTATATGCTAAATTAGAATTAAATTTTGTATTTTTTTTGTACGGATACTACAATAAAAGAGCATTACATGTAGCCAATGGAGGATTTGAGAATGTTTATTGCACTATCATTCTTGAAGTCAAAGTTGAAGAACAAGCTAGAAAAAAATAATTACATAGTTTATGTTAATAATGCACATGTTATGGAGAGTTTCATGTAACTAAGAAAGAGGTATGTTTATCGGTGATTGCATCACATGGAATTCATGCATGGAATGTGAACTATCAATATTCTTATACTTTTGGAGTTATTGAGGCATAGAATTATGTGCGCTCCTATTTAAGAACATTTTATGATGAACTTGTTTGAAGGGTTATTTCATAATCAATGAATCCGTAATAAACAATCCATAATAGAAGTGGTAGATCAAAGATTAATATCTCCCGAGATTGACATAAGTGGTGGTCAGGATCAACTCATATGAACTTTGCGGTGAAATACCATCAAAACTGATAGAGGGATATGGAAGAGTGTATAGTGAGAATCTTGACAAACACAACCCTTGATGCTTACAACATTGTCTGGAGGATGGACAAATTATGTTTCTTTTTCCAAATATGTAAAATGAGTATATTATAGTTTAATGAACACATTTTCCTATTATTATATATGGTTTTATATTTTATCAAAAATTTCTCCAAGTATTTACAAGGTTTTACAATTTAGTGAAAGATTCACCAATATTTTACACGATTTTATAATTTAGTAAAAGATTTGCCAAAATTTTACAAGATTATATAATTGACTAAAAGATTTGCCAAAACATTATATATACATATTATATTATTGATAAAATAGCCTTAATTTTTTCTTATGTATCATGGGGATTCACCCATTTATTATGCATATAAATTTAGAGGGGGTTCTTAAAATCACCCCTGATTAGAGGGTTATAACTGCAACCAACTTCGCGCGACCCCGTGCTTAACTCTGGTGTGAGAAAAGCCTCCTAATGTAACTAATTACACAATGGGTTTCACCACTCCCTATTCAGACACATATGTTTAGTTTAATAGTCTTGGAGAAGTTTACTCACAAAAATATTATTCCAAGGCCCTATGTCCTATTCTTGTTTGTGTACCCTAAAAAATAAAATCGTTTCTAATCAATTTTTAATTAATCAACATTAATTTTAATGTCTTCTTCTTACTCAAGAGGTTTGGTCGTGAAACTGATGGAATTATGATTCATCATATCAAAGAATAGAATGTAAAAACATTGCTAAGTCCTAATCTTAAATTCTCAAGAGATAGTAAAATTTTAAATTTAACTTTCAATGCAATTTCTGCAATTTCAATGAAATGCAATCCTGCCAATGTGTCAAAATTAATACTAAGTAATCATTAGAGAAAATGCCATAATGAAAAATTAGAAACATTTTATTTTTATTTTCGATATAAAGAAAAGAAAATTCAAGGACTGAATAGAAGCTTCACATATAGACCCTAATGCAAGCAAAAAGAGATGAGCCAAGTAGGATACCAAAAAGAAAACACTCAAAGCAATGTGCAGGACAACCAATGAATAAGATGAAAAGAAAAAATACATCCCAAAAATTCAACAATGAAAAGGTTTCCTATCACTCTCTAAGCACTTAACAGTTATGACAGAGACCCAAGAAGACTCAGCAACCATCCAAACTCACCCAACAAACATCAAAATCATCCAGTAAGCCTAAAGAGTTGATGTACGCAACTGTTTGAGAAAAACTCGTGTACATACACGCCCTACAGAAGGACAACTCGCGTATGTACATGTCTGTCAAGGTAAAAACCATGTATATATAGTAAAACATTGTCAGAACAAGGGTTAAGCCAAGAAACTTAGATGCAAAGTAAAAATAGGTTGTCAAGCAATGAGGAAAAAAGGAAACTCAGGTTAACAGAGAGCAATTCAAGGAGAAAAACACTCCAAACCCCAAACAAAATATCATTTCCCCAGTATGGTCACCAACTTTATTAAAGTATATAAGTGAGAAACTTTTGTAACAACACATATCGGAACCGAGAAACTAATTCCCTCCAGTTGGGCCTCCACCACCAAAGGAAAGCTCATATAAATGACACAATGAGGTTCTCCATAAAAAAGAAGGAAGAGCTTGGGGGATTAACAATGAATTCAAACTTTCAAGGATAAAGGGATGCAGACTCAATATGAAGTGAAATTTCTCTCAAGTATCTTTTCTCTCAAAGTTGAATTCACTCCTCCTTCCAGGGTTTGGATATGGTTCAATTTATATCCTTCAAATGGAACTAAAGGGCCCAGTCAGAGAGTTTCCAATATGTGGAAGGTCAAGGATCATGGATCTCATGACATGGCATGGAAACCCGACATAATTTTTAATTTTGATCACCAAACCTGATGTAGGGGAATTGTAGTGGAGCAACCTATGTATATGCTTGTTGTCTAACTAATAGGGCACGTATATGTGGAAAACTGTTCTTTTTTTGCTATGAAAGGTAAAAAATGGGACTTCAAGTCTGCATAGGGAAATGGAAAGGCCATCCAAGAAAGTTGCATGGGGTGAGACAAAATTTGTTGTAACAACATCAAATACCATGGGCCTGTGAATCACCAACAATGACCAAATCAAGGCAATATTAACTACTCTATGTTCGAGTCAATAATAATTCAACATTCCCCCCTTTAAACTTAACTTAGTATAAACCGTTTCCTCTCTTCAAAGTTTATCAATGGGTTTCTGGGAATACAACATGTCTAGACTTTATATCAGTGAACCATCAAATCAAACCCCAAGGGTATGCATACTTAAATAGGTCTTATAGACATGTTTCAATTTACATGTAATAAATCCAACTCCATATTTGATGATATGAAACATAAACTTGTTTTATTTCCATAAGGGCTCATCATTATATGTCCAAGCAAATGATGCAAAAAACATTTATCAACTTCTTTACAAACATCCCTCATTGCTCCAAATAGAGTGAGACAAATAACTCATTCACCAAGTACTTCTTCCTCAAAATGTTTCTCCTATGCTCCATGTCAATCCACTGTATGTCGGAGAAAATAATAAAACAAGCATCTACTAGAATCTTTACTAGCATCCCTCCCTACTCTAAATACAGTGAACCAGAACACTTATTCAATGAGTACTTATTCCTCACTGTTCCCCCACTTATGGTTCATGTGGATACATTGTACGCCCGAGAAAATGATAGAATAATCATATACCAAATTCTTTAGTAGAGTCACTCCCTACACCAAATATAGTGAACCAAAACACTTATTCAACGAGTACGTATTCCTCAATGTTCCCCCACTTATGCTTCATGTGGATACATTGTATGCCCGAGAAAATGATACAAGAAGCATATACCAACGTATTTTCTAGAGTCACTCCCTATTCCAAATATAATGAGACAAAACACTCATTCACTCAACACTTCTTTCTCAATCTCAATTTTAGAATTGTTTGTCATTCTCTTTAAATAAAAGAATCACCATTGCAATTGAAACAAGGTTTAGCACATACACAAAAAATATTCAAATCCTTAGCATCAAAGATGTCCTCTTGAAGCCAATAATATACCTCTAATAACAAATGTAAGTTTCAAATATTTTTACCTTGAAAACCCTTAATCTTGAAAAACTGTATCAAGCCATTAAATAGGCTTCATCAATTACAAGCCTAATTCCTTTAGTGAAATTATATTACAATGAAAAGAAATCCATGACATGGATATAACATGCAAAGAAATGCATGTAGTGGAGATAGCCTTGCAAAGACTCACATCAAATACAAAGACATGCATGTAGTGTAGATAGCCTTGAAATGACTCACATCAAATACCATGGGCCAGTTATGGTAAAATCAACAATGACCAAACTAATGTTATCTTAACTACTCTATGACCAATTCAAGATTAACCCAATAGTTGTGAGTATTTGATTTATATCATATTTGAGGATTTCCATTTGTCTTTCATCCTCTATGTATTCCCATCCACTTACCATTTTTTATGTTAACTACTCTATGACCAAGTCAAGATTAGCCTAATAATTGTAAGTGTTTAATTTATATCATACTTGGGGATCTCCACTTGTCTTTGATCCTCTTTATATTCCCCTCTAAGTATTCCTCTCTCTTCTTTGTTTTTACTTCAATCCAGATTCACTCTCTTTCATCTTTATTTTTACTTCAATCCACTTGCTATTTCTCTTTCACGTTCTTTATCTATGTTCTCTCTATGGCCTTTTTCCCTTTTTAAAATTGATTTCACCCTCTCTTATTTGTTTTTACACCATTGATGTAATTAGATTGAGCTTCCCATCCTTGGTTTTACTATTTACTTCCTATAGCTCTTTACATGTATTCTAGATTGATCTTTCCATCCTTGGTTTTACTATTTACTTTCTATAGCTCTTTACATGTATTCTAGAGGAGAAAAGAGGTGCATGAGAACCACTTTGGAACAATGGGTACATCTGATTCTTCTCATGATGAGACCGCTTATACATGTATTCGTTTTGACAAAATTTCAATTCTTTGTTTATTGTCATATAACTTATAGTGATGTTTTATAGCATCTTTCCGAGGGGATTAAGGCGAGGAGTAAGTGCAATAGCATAGCCACTGGTAGTGGCGAGAAATTAGTTGAATTACTACGAGAAACATAGAGACAAGTGATTCAAACATCATGTCGATGAGGAAGGAACATATACATCTTATAAATAGAAAGATTCGGTGGTTGTCTCATGTACGCTAATTAAAATTCAAGTTGCAATGGAGCTAGTGTTCATCCGTGTGGCATTCACATTCAATTGTTTATGGATTTTGTTACCTTTGCCTACTCGTGGACATCATTTATTTTCTTATCTTTCTATGTGTTTGTGTTGCAATGTATGCGTTTGGTGTCTCTGTGGTGTTTGGATGGCACGCCATGTGTGTTTGTTCGTTAAATTTTGTTTATGTTTAACCGTAATTTAGAGCATTTGAGCCATTGCAAGAAATAAATTCGTAACCACAACATCAAATACCTCTCCTTCCATACAACCAAAGAATACATTTATCATTTCGTTGCGTAGAATCATCACCACCACCTATTGCTTTACCACTAAAAGAGGGTAGGCCATCACTAAAGCGGGAGAGAGAAAGTGCATCCAATTGTGGGTGGGAGTAAATAGGTGGAGCACAAGAGTTTAGATATTTAGACACTATTAACCGACTTGCAAAGCATTAACCCCTTTTTGTTTTTGGTGCTTGATATTTATACAATAAATGTCTATTTTCTAGTTTCTCAATCTTATTTGTTTACCAAGATTTGAAGGTGTCTATGTCATTTCTCAAAATATTTTTCATAAATGTGTCTATATTGTTATTTCTTTTAATTTTAATTAAGATAAACTAAATGCTCTTTCTTTAATAAAGCATAGGGATGATTTTAAGGATGAAAATTTATATTAAAATGTAGAAACATGAGTTAATCTTACTATTCCTTAATATGAAAAATGTAAAATGTTTAGCGATAGTTTTGTTAAAATATTCAAATTTCTAAGGATTTTATATACTTTCTATAATTTTTTGGTGATTTTTAAGGTAAAATAATTTTATTCTATGGAATTTTGGCTAATCATTTTTAGAAAAAAATGTAAATTGGTGAATCTTTTTGGGAAAAATCATGGAAAATTAACCCATTTGTGAAATTTATCCCCTAAAATGATAAAACAAAATTTATAGATAACATAAAAACACAAAATATTACGAAACATTCAAAAAAACAAAATTACATTCAAACTCCTTAAAATCCATATTTAAAAAGTCATTTTTAGAGAGAAGCCATTTCTCTCCATCTCTATGATTTTATTATGTATTAATGGTATTACAGCTCATCAATAACTCAAAGCCTTACAAGTTGTATCATATGCAAAGTTTTCCCGGCTCTTCTGAGTTCATAAAGAGAGTCACAATCAGAGCCATTTATCACATATTAAAATTTTCATGCCATTGAAACTTAGACTATAAAAAGTCAAAATTATTATGGATTTGAAATTTTCATGAATTAAAAATAATTGAAAATCGTAAAGAAAGTTTCGTCATATACATAAATTCATAATAGAACTCTAACCTAATCATACATAAAGTTTATATGAAAATTATATCAAATTTGTAAAAAAATGCTTTACCTACCAAATTAAATTCTCCCTTTGTACAACGAACAAAGTCTCTTTCAAAAGCACACACCAACACTTACTTAATATCTAGCAGTTGGACTATGGTCCATGTTGGTTGGAGTACGACTATGATACAAATGTAGACTAATCTATGGTGCAAGTGTTGGCTTGAGAGTGGTATAGACCCAATGATCGATAGGATTAATCAACAAAATTTCATAGGCATTGACATATTCAATCGTCAAGAACTGAAGAAGGTCTTATCTATGACACCATCAGAATAACAAAGACCATAAGTTTTGTGTAGGATGTGAAGGAATTAAGCATATAAAGAACCTCCAGAGATGAACCATCCATTCATTCATTCATAGCTTATTATCATATTATTATACAGAAAAACGTGAACATACATAGATCTAATCCATAGCACATGAAATGCAGAGAGAAAGGTACTCAAATTTGATTCATTAAGTTCAAAATTTAGCCAGAACAGAGACGCTCCATGCACTAATATCTTTTTTCTTCTCATTCATACACATCTATTATCTCTGAACAACAGGCTCATGCAAAAATTGTTACAGAACTTCAACTGAAGATCTCGCTATGTTCCAACTTACTTCCCTCTCTATTCCTCTCCTTCTATAGTGAACCAAAAAACCCAACCCTTTACATGTATGCACTCATCCTCTTATATATATTTCTTGGAGCATGTCAGTTATAAATAACTTGCCAGCTCATCCATAATCTTGACCATGATCAGTTGGTTTTTTAAAAAATTAGTTACAATTATTCCCAAAAGATATGCTCGAAACTAGTCTACATGTAGTCTCTTTCAAGTTCTTGTGCGTAGTACAAAATGGGTTGGTGCATGTAGTATTTGCTTGGCCAGCGCAAACATAGAACCTTAGCACTGCACTATGTATCTTCTTAAATGCATGCCCAATGTTGATTCGTGGCGTGCACACAACTTTTACAAAACCTTAGGTTCCAAAGGACCCTAAAACTATTAGTTTTCTCATCCTCAAGACAATTATGTTGTTTAGTCGATAACTCCTAAATTAATTGGTGGAATACCCAGGCTTGGATTAGTCGGATGAGTACTTCATTTCTTGTTCAAGTACTCTATGTCGAGCTTTGTTATAGTTGAAGTGTAGTGTAGGTTCTAAACTTGTCAATAATCCCCTATATTGTAGTTGAAGTTGTGGACTTTGAACTTCCAGGATATTGACCTTTCCCTCATTGATCTCGGTCTGGAATTTTTTAAGGTAAATGTCCTTCAGAATATGGGCTAGAACCTTTTTCACTACTTAAGCCCAGTCCCTATGTGAGGAATTGGAAATATCACCCCTGGGTCCTAAGATTCTTGGACCAGTGTGACTACTCCACCATGCAGGGTATTCATATTATATTGGTCTATCTCGAGCTTGTTTGTCGTGGGGAAGATGTGGACAATGAAAATCGATATAGGGGACAACCCATAAAGTTTGACCACCGACTTCAGCAAAGGTGTTGATCCATGGTGGCAGGATCGTTGACTCTCAGTCCTTGCCCGTTGGGGTGTCCCCTACATAAGCTTCGAAGCACAATTCAAAGAACTATTTGATGATGGGGCTCTTGCAGTTGGAAAACTATAGGATGGATCACTTTCCCAACAAATGATATTGAATATGCAATTGTCGTGCAGATTCAATAGTAGGGCATTGAGTTGCTTGTATGGAATGTAGCCTCTAAAGTATCACTTGTCAGTTAGATGGGTCCATCGTGCCGAGGAATTAACAGTGGAAGTACAATTCCATATACAACTTGATCCTATGGAGTAAATATATTTGTGGTTAATCAATCTACTACTACTAGGGAGATTATCTGTTGATTCTCGTTGAATTTCTACAATTGAAATGGTGTTGACTTGGGGAAGTATAAATAGATGCTAATTGAATTTACCACATGAAAAATTTCTTTGCTGGGCATGTGTTTGGGCCTTCCAGGTATAATTATTGTGATGCTAGTGCCAATCTCACCTAATGTGTGAGTAAGTTGGTGACATCTCATTGAACTGTACCACCGTATCACCAAAGTGTTTGTTGGGACGTGTAACCATAATTGTATAAGACCCAGAGTGTTGTGTGACCTAGACGAATATTATTTCTTGAACTTCGCTCCCATTAAACTTCATATGTCCTATACTTGATGTGTATGAGCATGTTGTATCGTCATGTAGCATGTATGTTTCTCCTTACTTCGTGTATTTGATCAAGTTGCGGAAATCTAGCCCAGATTTGAGGGTCAAATCAGCTTGGGAGCTGAACCATAAGTGGTTGGGAGGCCGACCACTTCCATAAATGCATCGTTTAGCAGGTGCACAGATTTTTGCGCTAACAGTCACGCATTGTGCACCTGTGTGCGATTTCTACGTTCCTGTTATGCGCATGCGCGCATGCCCAATGTCTGCAAAGCACTCTTCAATTTTTCACTACTTTGTATAGTTTTTGACCTTTTTTGAATGTTGTGGTATTAATTCAGGTCCATGGATGACTTCATCACTGTTTGACGATGCTGAGTTCTTGTAACCATGTGAGGACGAAATTTCAGTGATAACACTCCATGGTGGTAAGAATATATCGTGTGCTAGTTTTTCACACCAGGGGACATATGGGTCCCACAAAATAAATAACCCATTTATCGAATGGCTTGAGTGTTTTGATTGAGAAAAGTGGTAGTTCATCCCTTTTATAAGGCTTCTCGAGTCTTTTGCAGACGTCGCAATGCTTGCAACGTTCTTTCACATTCCTTTATAGAATTATGTCCTCCTACAATTCCTTCATGGGATTCATATAGGATCATGTCTCTCTCATGTTCTACCATGCATCTACACAGGATTCCTTTTGTTCCAATCTTGTATAGTCGACCTACAATAAGCTAATAATTGGCATTGTGGGTTACCAACTGTATGCATTGTGTCTAAGTGTACCCTTCCCATGCTTTACCTATTGTGAGGTAGGAAGAAATATCTGCAAGTTGATCTGACATTGCTTCAATTCGGGATAGTCGTGCATCAAGGAGATCATTATGTAAACTTCCTCCATTTTCCCCTAACTCTATACATGAGAGATGATCTAGCCCTACATTATGTTTTTCAGGATTGACAACTACTTCAAAATCAAATTCTTGAAACAACAAAATCTATTGGAATATTCTCCCCCCCAACACTGGATCGTTGACCAAATACTTGAGTGTTGAATGGTTAGTAAAACAATTGAAGGGTGTGTCGAGTAAGTAATGTCTAAATTTATTCAAGGCATAGACCATCGCTAATCCTTCACGCTTTGTGGTTGTATAATTTTTCTTTGAGCCAAATAGTTTCCTATTGGCAAAATACAATGGGTGATCAATGTGATTTTCACCAGGCCGTGGAATATCCTAGTCCAATCAAGGAATATTAAGATCGTCGTAGTTACCAATTTTTCTTTTAGCGTGTCTAATGCTTCTTGGCATTCCATATGTACTATGTATATTTTCATAACAACTTTTCCAATGGCATAAAAACCTTGCAATAACCCCTTATGAATTTTCAATAGTAACCTATGTTCCCCAAAGTTGTGCATAGTTCTCGGACGGAATTGGGTACTAACATGTCCAGTATGGATGCAATCTTTTCCTGATCAACAAGCAATTATTCCTTTCATACAAAATGTCCTAGTAATGTCCCAAACGGTGTACAAAAGATGCATTTTTCAAGTTCAAATATATATGTAAATGTCTACATATGTCCAACAACAGTCATAGTGCATGCATGTATTCTTTAACTAGGATGAACATTGTCCAATAATCTAAATATACCTATAGAAACTTATTCTTGAATTCCTTGAAAGCGGTGACCACAATTCTAGAGAATACCACACGTGCATTCTTTAAGCCAAAGAGAATTAATGTTTATGAAAATGAGCCCCTTTCTATCATAAATGATATCTTAGCTTGATCTTCTTCGGCAATCCTCACCTGGTGATATCCTAAGAAACCATTTGTGAACGATTATGCCTCATAGCCACCCACATTCACCAATACCTAGTTGGTAAATGGTGTTGGAAAGGGGTCATGCACACTTCTTGTGTTTAAGATGCATAGTTCGACACAAATTTTGAGGTCACCAGTATTTTTTGCTTGAACCACCATTGAGATAATCCAATCAGATTACTCTATAAGGACAATGATCCCCTCTTCCATAATTCTATCCAACTCTTTGCACAATTTTTCTTTGTACTTTGGATTTAGTCGATATGGTCTCTTTTTTATCGGTTTGGCATATGGCTTCAATTGAATCATCATTTCCTTGAGGGATCTCGCAATATCCTTATTTTCTAAAAAACTCCTTGGAAATAGGTATTCATACTCTTTCAATAGGTCTACCACTTGTGTCACAATCTCCCAATCCTAATAATCCCCAATTATTTGCCATTTTCGGTACCGTTTATGTATCAATATTATGTTTCTTTTTTTTTTAATGGCCGTGCATAATCCTATAGTTTTCTATTAGATGAATTTGTATGAACAAAGCGCTTTCCGTCAGTATCATTGATCAAAATTCCTCAGGGGTCTTTGTCTTGCACTTCATCACTCTCTACCTTCCAATAGTATATTTTTTGTTTTAGTTTTTCCATCATCTTATAATATTTATAGACCACATTTGATGTGGTGTCTTTGAGTTGTCTATGGAAGATGTGTTGAAAACCTCTTACTCCATCACCTAATTATCTTGTTATCTAGTGATTTCCTTATGGAAAATCAGATTAGTATCTCACAAAACAAAAATACACTACTGGAATATTCAACTTTAAACATGCAACAAAAGAAAAAACAAAAACCAAATCATGCACTCATAAACACCAATATTTTTGGACAGATAGCCATGGGAAAACCATGGAGGGAAAACCAATGATGCGAATGATTTTAATATGCTAAAATTGGGGCTCCCATAATAGGGATAATGGCCCACTGAGAGAAATACAACTGTAGACAAAGCTAGAAAGGTTTGATCTGTTGTATGACCCATAATTGCACGTTTTTGGAGATGTACATGACTATACATATTGCACACCCCATACACGAGCCTATCTCCACTAGAACCTGTGCACATGTACGAAAATCCTATACAGAAAACCATGTAAAACACAACTCTTCCTTATGGCTTCACTTGATTGAAACCCACCTACGACAACCTCTTTTCTCTCTTCTCCTTGATTTGATCTCTATATGCAATTCCTTATCCACTATCCAAGATCTTGAATCATAGTTCTCCATGATCCAATCCTCTCGAAATAAAAGATCCTTCTCTACTCTCAATAATATCAAGTATCAAATGTCTTCCCCCTTCACCCTAGCCTTGCTTTTATAATCACGAGTTATAATCTATTTCTAATATCCAAAGTGATTGAAAGTTGATATTACTTCTCACACTCAGTTGAGATTTATCTTACATGCTAATTTCTTTTAAAATTTCCTTAATTAACTCAATTAATTAAATGATTAATTAATAAAATCAATTTACCTTAATAATTACTTTAATTAAAGTAAATCCAAGAGTAGAAGGATTTGGATGAATTCAGCATGCTAGACACTAAGCCTATGCAGAAATACCTATCTGATGCTACCACTAGCATCAACATTCCCTCTTATAAAGGAAGGTATTTCTCGAAGATCCACCTTGAACTAGTTCTTTGTTCGATCATGGAACAATTTCAAACACATCATCCTTCCCACTATCATCCCTCCAACATAGTTGGTCAACCTCTTCTTGAACACTAGAAGTCTCAGAATCGATGACACTACATATCAATACCATGAAGTTTGGAAACCTCATTGAATGTACACTCTCTCTCAATGTACTCCTATAATCCTCATGCTCCTACCTGAGATTTCATATCGTACGAAATTTTTCTCTTGACATGACTGGAAGGGGATAACTCTCTCTTCCGATCTAAAGGTTGAGTCCCCACACTGGAAGTCTGTGAAATTTTCTCATCCTTCTATTGTTCACCCTTCAGTGTCTCCTTCTCCTCATCCTCTGTCACTGAAATATATCCATGGTCCAAGATACCCTTAGATCCTCTTATAGGTTTTCCTTGCAACCTGCATAACTTTCCCTCTATGACACATTTCTGAATTTTGTGACAGGGATATCTCCCTTTGAACATACCAGTACTTTCCCTCTCTAAAAGGTAATGGAAAAACCATTGTCCTAAAAACCTGAGTCTCAGAGAAAGTTATTCTTCATCTTTCGGACATACAACACATCTGCCACCTCCAAAAATCCTCCTGACTCCAGATGGAACTTCAATGTCCCATCTCCCTCTACACCACACTTAGAAAGAGTGTTAAGCTCCATATGCATATTTGATTCTATCTTTGACCAAAATTACTCTTGATTTCCAAGATAGGAAGTGGGATGATGCATCCAATCTATCTTCAACTTTAAATGGTGAAGTTGCCATCCCTAAGAACTAATAAATTTCCCTGTAAATAACCAATTGCTGGAAAATGCACCTGTACTGACTTCAAAAAACCTGTACATTCTTGTTACAATTGAACCACCCCCACATGTATGCGCTTGTGGTTACTGACAATCACATATATACGTGTCTCTGTTCACTGTAACTTGTGTATGTACATGCCTATGCTCACTAGAAACTACTTTTGTACCCTCATATGCTCACTAAATCTCATGTATGTACGTGCTTGTCCCTTATTGCAACTTTTTTACAACTCTGAAAACCTACAAAACCCTAGTTATGCCTAAGTACGATTGTTCCCTTGAAACTAGTCCTTTGATTTCTTCATGTTGGTTATAGTGAGATGTCCTGCAGATATGATAGATCTTCTATCAACTGTGATGGATCTAACAGTTGGCTTTCCTTCATAGCATGTGCTCTGATACCATGTTGTGTTGGTTGTGGAGCCTGATTATCTTCCTGATGCAGAGGTCCTTGCTTTTAGCCGTGTTTATACC
>CBVK0101108421.1:0-11095 GCA_900067695.1 Picea abies | reverse complement strand
ATTTTTACTTGGACCCTGTTGATATGGAACATTAGCTTTCTTATTTTGTGTTTGTGAATTCGTCTTTACTCCATTCTTCTTTGGTCTCAAATCATATTATTTATAAGGTTCATTTTGAAAAAAATCCCTTTGCTCCTCTTTTTCATGGAACTAATTTAATATATGAAAATTTTCATAGATATATGTTGGATCGTCATCAAACATATGAATTTCAAGATCATCCTCAACATCAGCTTCTTATTTTTCTTCAAATGCATTTCCCTTAATAGGAGGTTGAATTTTTTATCATCATTGTTTCTTCTTTCTCTCTGATCCCTCTGCAAAATCTATGGATAAAAGTTAGGTCTTATGAACTGATTGGGATTTTTGTTCCCACCATCTTGAGCAGGTCTTTTTGTTATTGACTTTCCTTGGAATATGAATCTAGCTAACTCTGATGTCAGAGTTTTTAGCATCTTGGACATTTTGTCAATTTTTTGATCAATTGTTAGCGCATTAGAAGAAGAAGGGACGTCCTCCTTTTGTTTCTTTCTATCTCTATCAGGTCTAACCTTAAGCCTTTCAGTTGCTAGAATATTTGCTTCAACTTCAATAACGGCTTCCTATATAAGCCTCAAAGTAGCATATATCCTTTCTCTAAGAAGTATAGAGAACTCAGCATCAAATGCATTGGAAAAGGTAATTTTAGCAAAGGTTTCAGTAGGTTTAATCTCAGCTGGGATTTTATTATACATCTTGTTGAATCTTTTGGTGAAATTAGATACAGATTCATCTTTCTTCCTCCTCAGGGCCCCAAACTCGGTAATATAATATGTGTAGTCCTTTTTATCTCCCCATTGTCTCAAAAAAGTGTCATCTAATAAATCAATGTTTGCAATAGAATTTGCAGGAAGAACTCTAAACCACTTTCTAACCTCTCCATCTAGGCTCTGTACAAAAACTCTCATCCAAACGTCTAAATGCTCTATGTTGAAATTATCTGCAAAACTATAGAAAGATGCTAAGTGTTCCTAAGCAGTAACATCTCCATCTCCATTGAATCTGGGTAAGTACTTCATGTAATCTCCAATTGGAAAATCATTTAAGTTCTGAGATAAAACCAGGGGTACATATCTAGCAAAAATGATAGCATCCATTCTATTTACAGCCATGGTTTGGATAGATGGGACTTGAACTTTAGGAGGAGATGATGGGAGAGATGTAGAAGATGAATATGGATGGGGATGGTTTTCTTCATACTTAAAAAATCCTTCTATTGCAAGAATATTATTGAAAATATGTATTTCAGGTTTAGCCTTTTCAAACATGCTCATCTGAGGAGTAGGTGAGGCTAGGATCTGTTCTATTTCCTCTTTTGTATACTTAGGGAAATTTTTGCGGGCTTTTGTTGTAAAGAGAGAACCTTGATCACTTTTGTCTTTAATAAGATAAGAAAAAGGGTTCCATTCTTCCACTATTGTTTCTCCTAAATGAATAGTTATTTGTTCTCCTAAAGGAACAATCCCAGGTGGAACCTTCTCTGTGAATTTTTCGAAAGGAACTTTCTCATCAACTACTTTTTCTTTTGTCACAAAAATTGACTCTTTAGAAAGAGGGATTATCTTTTTTTCAATAACAGGAAACAATTTTTTAGGTACAGCTTTACTTACATATGATGATGACTGACCTTGAATAGACTTTGATTTCCTCAGTAATTTCTCTAGATCTGATATAGTTGGAACTGGTTTGGGATCTGGATTTGCTGTAGTCACTCTCTTTACTGAAGATGTAGATGATGTTGAAGATTTAGTAGGCTCAGAATTCCATCTTCTAACTTCTTTTTTAGGAGCAAGAACTTCTACAATGGAGTCTCCAAGTGAAAAATATACAATCAAAGTTCTGTGTCTAACTCTTGTTCACCATCAAGAGCTATCTCTATTCAATGTCGTACACTGAGGGAAAAACGACTTTGCTCCTCCATTCCCTAGCAACAACGCCAAAAGATGTTAGCGATAGAGATGTTCCTAACTGTAAAAAGGAAGTATGTCCGACACATTTGGAAATGATAGTTTTGTTTGAGTAAAGAATCAAAATAGATGGGATTGGAAAATCAAAATTTATCTCAATCATAGACTTATACACTATATCTCATGGATTGAAGGCATACAAGCTCAATATTCAGATACTTAAGGTTTAAAAGATGCAAGATGAATAATAAGAAAGACAGATAGAAATGATTCAATCACATTAACTGTAATTAAAACCTCTCAAAGCATAATGTTCATAAACTAGAAATTCTTTTTAATCCTAAACTTAGATAATTGAATAAAACTTTACAGAAATTAGGCATTTATAGCAAATCTTGGTTGATCATGAATCTATAATCCATAACTCACTAATATAGGTTATATCAATAATCATTTCATTCAACTAAGAAAGAAAAAGATAAGAAGATACACAAGGATCACAATCTAATACTGAAACTATAGGATTTCTTCAATAAGGAAACATATGTATAGAGTCTTACAAAAATATTTTGCAATTGTTTTCCAAAACCCAGACTTCCAATCCCTATTTTTTATTTTCAACCTTTGCTTTATAGATACAGAATTGACTTCAAACGTGGATCTGAGATCCAAATCTTATGGGTCTAGTTTTTTTATATATAAATATAACAACTAAATCAGATTGCAATCAGATCCCATTATTTGGAACATGAAACCCTGTTGTCAGTTCCAGATCCACATTTCGAGCAACATTAGTTGACCATAGTTTGTCTAAGCTTAAATTACCATATATACCTTTGAAAATGAAGCTTATGGCTAAGAATTATTTTTAAACTATCTCCTTACTAAAGTCTAAAATTCACAAAAATAGCAAAATTGTTGTCTTCAGTAAATTTGGTAACGCTTTTACTTTTATTTAGGCAAGAAGCTATGAAAAAATTTGGAACTAATGGATGTATGGAAATGCATCCCCTGAACATAGTCCTCTTCCAAAATGCTTGATTATTTTGATGAAGTGTTATGCCAACTGAAACCCCTGCATTGCTCCTTTGTTAAATCTTGTCCATTGCATCCACTAACATCCTTAGACCTTCTTTGTCTTGATTCTTATATTTTTCCTATAGCCATTTCACTCTCCATTCTTTATTTGCTCTTTTGAGCTTAATGTTTCCTTTATAGACTTTTTGGGCCAATATACAAAGCTTGTTATGTTTATTAATGAGATTATTTCTCCTTTTGTCAATCTTTTTATTCTGTTCTTTCAACTCATCATTCTCAAGTTTTAAGTTGATCATTCATATTTTTGAGTTTCTTTAATTTCCTTTCTATCTTCCTCATATTTTCATTTTTGTTTGTATTGTTGGGCTGCAACAATGTAAAAGGTTCTTGTATTTCCATCTCATCTTGTTCAACTACATCTTTACTTGGTTTATTATCCTCTGGCTCAAAATCCTCACTGTCAGAATATGGCAAATTTAAAACATTTTTACCGTGAACAGACTTAGACATATTTTCATCTACATTCATTTCATGCATTTCAATTATTTGATCTTCAACCGGATTTTGAGGTCCATCACCTCCCATCTATATTGGTTGACTAATATCTTCAATTTGAGGAATATCTTCAAGTTGGGGAATGATTTCGGGTTGAGGGAAACTATGTTTCATCTTCTTCACTTCTTTTATATTTTCCTTTTTTGAGTCACTTGTAGAGATTTTAGAAAACTTTGTATTCTTCTTTGATTTTTTAACTTTAGGAGAAAGTTCTTCTGAATCATCGTCTATAACAAGAATTGTATATTTCTTCAAAGAAGGATAAAAAATTGACTTTGCATTGAGTCTCAACTTGTTTGTTAAGCGTGTATGTGGTCCTCTAAGCCTATATTTCTCCAACGATTTAGGTTTTTCATCCTGCGCAATTTTCTTCGGACCCCTTGTTTGGAAATGTACTATAAGAAGTTTCCTCACAAGCAAATTCTTGTTTTTCAAACACTTGCACTAGAGATGATTCCATTCTCTTTGGTTTTGCATCAATTGCCTTCCTTTTCTGTCCAATACAATCCTCCTTAATAGGTAAAACCCATTGTTCTGAAATGGATGATGTCACCGCAACCCCTTGTAACCCTTTCTTGGAACTCGATTTTCCTCATGGCACTCCTGGTTATCTAATTGAAAGCTTTAAAATCATGTTCTTGAACAGACGACTGTATAATCCGGATTTTAGAATTTCTGTAAATTTCAACCTTTTTGGGCTTGATATAACTTCCTTTTTCTGGGATTTTTGTGATTCAAATTTAAAACCAAACTGAGATAAAAATTGTTTCCAAGTTCTTTTGCTTTTGTTTAATTCTTCAATGATTAATAGCTTAATCAAACCTTTATGGAAGACACTATGCTCATTCCTCTTATGACTAGTCTGAACTCTATATGACATTTTGCTTAAACTCTTCAATAGAAAGAATGGAAAGTTCATTCTTTTATTTCCAAACAAATGTAATAAAAACCTCATATGGTATAGAAGGACAATAGAAAACCTACCTTCGCAGGTAACGTATCATTGAACCATTTTGATTGCATTGTTCCATTCATCTTTAAGCTGGCTCCTTTCAATGCCTTTTCCCCAACTTGGATTTGGATACTCGGGCTTCAAGAACTTATTTAAATTGCAATCCACAATAATTTGGTTCTTGAACCAACACTCATAATCCATAGGTAACTCTGTGGCCTTAGAAATAAAGTCATATGTGACTCGGATTATCAAATTTCTGATTTTGACCTTGCATCTGTCAAAATCACTCACAAATGTTGTAGCCACTTCCTGATTATACCCCTAAAGCTTCTGGAAAAAACTTAACCATCCTGCTTGATGGAACTTGATACCATGTTCTCGATATGCCTCTAATATTTTTCTACCTTCAGGTTCATGGTGCATTACATCGCCTCCTTTAGTCATTGTTGGAAATGGTGACTTTGTTTGTAAACTTACTGAGTGATGCTTAGGGAAAATGACATGAAGCAAGGTTGGTTTTGTTGGTAAGAAAAAGAAACAACATAGCAGCTCAATATTATGACCAATAAGTGAGGTGACCTCGAGAAAGAGCAATCATTACAGTGATTTAGCAATACCATAGATGAATGTTCGACATGACACCCCTAACTCTTATAATAACCTAATAGATGCATAATTTCATACTTCAAAAGACACCTAAAGGAATAATTAACCATGTTTCAGATGGTATGCAACACACTTATATTAATAATGACACGTGACCTTTTTGAATTTTTTCCCTCCGAGACTCTAATCCAAAACTATTGGTAGCAGTTTTTAAACACTATTATCATATTCGCTGCCAAATTTAGATACTCAAATAAAGACCATGAAAAACCATACTCAATAGTTGACTGAGGTTATTTCAAGGATGGTTTGACTCTTTAATAGGACTATGACTCTTGAAAGATAATTTTAAAAGACTTTTCCCAACAAATTTTGTAATACTGACACGGGTTGGACTCTGACCAGAACACACTTTTCTAATAATTTGACAAAACAATTTGAAATTTAGCATTCAAAGTTTAGGTGCTAAAATGTACAATATGATATTATTCTAAAACTAGGTCTCCTTGTTATATATAGGATACAAAGGGTACAGTTACAATTAAATAGTTTAGCTGACAACACTAATATAATAATAAAAATGTAATAACTCAATATCCAGAGATTGATTCTTAACATGGGGATTTGTCTCGGGATTAAAATACCCCTCCCATTCAAACAAGTGTTTCCCTCAACACTTGATTACTTGCAGATGTTTATGCATGAATAACTCGTATTCCCATGTCACTGAAATCAATTCCAATAAATTCAATAGTCTTGGAAACCCTTTTGGGTAGACAAGAAAGGGGTGGAATGTTGTTCATGGAAGAAGGTCGATCAACAGTTTGAATAATTCCAATCAATAGAGATGAGGAACTAGTGGAAACATATATCGATTGACCAGTTGACTAGAAGGTCAACGGTTTAGTCAAAACAGGAACAGAGTTCAATTATCCAGTTGAAGGAATGAAAAATGAAATAGGAGAACAAGGTGATCATCCTGTAACAATCTAGAGGATGAATTCAACAACTTGATGCCAAAAGACTTCTCATCAAACCATACATTATGTCTGATAATGATTTTCCATCTGATAGGATCAAACATTTGATAGTTTTTAGACTCTTTAGAGTAGCCCATCATGATGCAAGCATGACTCTTTACAACTAACTTCTTTCTACATTCATCGAAAATATGAGCCCGGGAAACACATACAAACACATGGAGATGGTCAATTTATCACTTACTTCCACACCATCATTCAACTGCAGTCACCAAAGGAAAAGCTCGAATTGAGATGTGATTGAGCAGGTAGTTTGCATAATAAACAGCTTCAGTCGAGAAGCGAGGAAGAAAATATTTGGCCTACAAACGAAATCTAGCCATTTCAAATGACGCCCCATTCTTGTGTTCTGCAATGCAATTGTATTGAGGTGTATGAGGAACTAATCATTGCTAATAAATACCAAATAAAACTATGTATTCTTCAAAGGATCTATTTACATACTCGCCACCATTGTCTGATCTCAGGCACTTAATGGATCAGCTACATTTCTTTTAAACAAAGGATCTAAATTCTTTGAACTTTTCAAAGAGAAGGTTCTTGTTCTTCATAAAACAAACCAAAGTGAAACAAGAGAGATCATCAATGAAATTCAATATGTACCTTGCACCTGCTAAGGAAGGTAGATTTATGTAGCAGATATCACTTTGAACCAAATCGAGGAGGTTTTGTTCTCGTCGTGCTTTATAAGAGTCAAAGGGTGCTTGATGATGCTTTACAAACACACATCCTTTATAGAATCCATTAGGGTGAGTACTTTAGGTAAACCAGCAACCACATTCTGAGTTTCTATCGAATGCATGCTTCAAATATTTAGGCATCTAAGTCGTTCATGCCAAGTTCAACTTTGTTCGTCAGTGTGATCAACAAGAGCATTCGATTCAGATTTGGGTCGAGTTGTTTCATAGAATTTATACAAACTGTCTTTTGGGTTGAGAAACCCTCCAACGACAATCAACTGATAAATATCAAACAAAGAATTGATCTAGCCAAAAACCCACAATCTTATCTATCTATGTTAACTAAGAAAAGAACAACAAAATGACACTAAGGTTAGGTATGTGATAGACATCGACAATTCTCCCATGTTAACAGGAAACATCACCTTGAACAACAATATCAAGAGAAAATTCATAAACAACATAAATCTTCCTCTCCATAGATTCATCTAAGAAGGTGAACAATGAAGTGTCCTTATCCATATAATGAGTGCACTTAGATTTGACTACCCATTCATTCTATGTAGAATGAGACAGCAAAGCTTGAGAAGTTCCAACTTAGAAGGTGAAATTATCATCGAGTCGGCGAGCAAGAGACATGTCTCCTTCAAGTTATTTAGCCTTCTCCTCATGGTCATATCTCTTATTATAGAATACCTTCTCCTCATGTCTAGTCATTCCACGGTACTGACATGTCTTCTTCTTTCTACTATGATGGGGTGCATATGTCTTCCCTTAAGGTTTTTGGTCGAGGCATCCAAGTCTATGTATAGGGGAATCAAACCATCCTCTTTCCTTCTAATTCAACTTTCCCTTTCCCTTGAGCAAGTGGGCTTGATATTTACCACCAAGATTACCTTCATTAAGAAATATGTGTTGATCAGTGATCAAAAGGCCACAGAAATATTCAAACATGTAATCCTTACCATATTCCTTGTGTGTCTGCTAGTTGGTGCGGAAAGTACAAATGAACACGTCAAAAGGTGTTCTCAAATTAATCGGGACCAACTCAATGAGTTGTCCATATTTATTATGATAATTCTTTCCACATTCTCCCAATTCAACTGCAATTCCTTCACACACACCAAAAATTCCTCTATTATATCAAAAGAATGATTATTGAGAGAGATCAACTCTTTCTCCAATTGCATGATGTGGCTTTCATCGACTCTATCTAACATCGGCTTTAGCTTATTCCAGGCTTGATAAGGACAGTCGATTCCACTGAGGTGAAAATGAATCTCCAACAATATAAAGGTCATGATGACCCCTATAGCCTCATCCATATTTCCATCAACAATGAACTTTGTCTAATCATATGTTGGATATGGAATCACAACCTTTGTATACTACCACAGTCCTTTACTCTTCAATAGGGTTTCCATGTCTAGAGACCATACGACATAATTTGATCCATTCAAAATTACGGGATCAATCTTCAAATCCATATTCTATATCTAGATAGATTATATTTGTTTCCACGAGTTACAATCTACAAATTATCACCCCAGAGTCAATCACACAATAGAATAGACTCTGATACCATGTTGGGGAATGGGTGTAACCTGATATGAAACAAATAAAAAAAATTGTAGATAATCGAGTAGGAATAAGTTTCAAATATAAAAGGTGGTGTCTAAAGACACCGTTATAGAACTTAAGCATAGTGCATTGTGATCAGAACATCACAATGCATGTTGGACATCTTGTACACAACAATAATGATATCGACATTGATTATAATGACCCATTGGGTTTGTTATTTATAGCTTCAATATATAAAAAACTTCCTTGGAATCGGGAAGATCTTGTCCACATATAACCATTGGTGGTTAGAGTTGACTCCATCAAATCCATATTGTATAGTCGTCTCGACAAGGATGCTCGACCTGACTGTCCATGCATCCAACTCGTAGTCAATTTCTTGTCTGGTCGATCCACCAACCGATTATCTTTGATTGTTGTCCAATTGTTTGACCGAAAGGCTTGTCAACTACTCAACCAACTGATGTAGAGATCTGGTCGATCGCTCGACCGACTATTTCTAGATGTAGTTCAACCACCTGACTGATTGCTTCCAGGTGAAGTGTGATGAACCATCAGAACTTGATGTTGCAACAAGACAATTACAGGCATGTCCATGTCAAATTTAATCAAATTGGATTCTTAGGGATCAACCCCATCTATGGCAGGCAATAAATCTTTCTACTCCATGGGGAAGCTTTAGAAAGATTATAAATCAAGCATGGCATATGGTGCATGGGATAGGTCTTTCATAATGATGTATTTTTGGGTGACCCATGTATTCACATTATGTGTCATGCATTGAATAACACTCTTGGGTGGGCGAAGAAATGTGTCAAAGCATGGATTCTCTATATAGAGAGGGCCACTAGACTGGGAAGAGGAAGGTTGATCCTAGTTTGCGAGACCTACCTTAGGAATATCATAGTTGCACACTCGAGTCTGTAAGGAAACTATCTAATCACACATCATGATGTTGTCGGTTGAGGATGACCCCCCAAACTGGGGAGTACCTGCCATGCCCCCTTGTGGAGGGGTGGGATTTGATGCAACCATTTGTTGAGGATGGGGGGGGAGGGATGAGTCAAAGCAATAGGCTATTGGGGGAGCTACTATTGGGAATGGTAGCAATGGATTTCATCCTTCTTAGGACATTGATGAGTGGGATGATCCTCCTTACAAATTGTTCAAGGGAAATGATTCTTTTTCTTCTCTCTTGTGCCTCCCACAGTGTCGGTTTGGGCTTGAGGGGCTCTACATTCATTGTTAGAGTTTTTATTTTTTGTTCTTCTTCTTCCCCCTAGGTTGTTAATGATTCTTCGATTGTGTGGATTGCACCAAATTCACCTAAGAGGGTTGAAAAATATCTTAGGAAGTTTGGGTGGTGGGATTAGCAGCTAGTTGGTTTGACAAAATGTGCATGTTACCCAACTGACCAGCTAACTGGCCCAAAAATGCAATAGAAATAGAATCAACCACACCATTGGTATGGGGTCCTGGATTTTTTCTATATGAATTTGTTGACAGCCTTGGAACATGTAGAATGATATCATACAATGTGCCAAACTAAGAATAAATGATATCCAAAAGTTGGTCACTCAAGATAGCTTTCTCCTCAAAAGACACCCCTACCATAGCAACATCCTTGGTAATACGTAGAAAAATGGATTTGGTGAACCAGTCTGTAAGGAGTTGGTCAAGAATTTTGTCTTTGATCATTCTATGCCTTTGTCTCCACTAATGAATATGATTGGAAATGTGAGTAGATGTGTCCTAGCGCGGGGATGTCAACAACCCTATCCCAATATTGTACCTAATGGGTAGTTGAAAATGCATAAAAAAATGCCATGGCCAAGTTACTAAAGCTAGAAAAGGAGGCACCCTTAAGTTCTATGTACCACTTGGTGGCATATCCATTTAGGGATCATTGGAAAGGAGATAGTTAAATATTGTAATCCATCAAGGAGTTAGATGAACACCATAAGTGGTAAGTCATGATATGTATAGATTGATCTTCTCTGGGATTACTATCGAACTTCAAAATGTCATATGGTATCTTTACAGGTATGGTTGGCCATAGTGGATCATGGATAATGGGGCCATTTGTCAAACGCTAAAAATCTAGCAAGTCTAACATCACCAAGAAAGGAAACAATGTGTTGGCAAAGGAAGAAGAGGTGGATGATGAGGCATCATGTGACCCATATGGACCTTGAGGCCCCCCCATGTGCATGTCTCAAGAAGGAGAAGGAGTTCCAAAAGGGTGAGTGACCCAAGGGATGGAAGCACTTCTAGGAGTGTGTCTTCTCCTAGGACCAAACATGCCCCCAAGGGGATTACCTCTAAGGATAAAATACCCAAACATGCCCCCAAAAGGATTACCTCTAGAAGTGGACATGGAACCTACAAGAAAAATACTCCCCTAACCAAAACTAGACCTAGAAAAGTAACTTCCATGACCGGATGTGTCAATAAAAGGGTAGCCACCTCGCTTAGAGTAATTACCCCCAAGGGTATTTCCCTCTGGAATAGAGGTAAATGGTGAAGGTATAGAGTTTCCAAGAATTGGTGTACTACCCTAGGGGATGTTAAATCCCCCAAAAATAATGTTAACTTCTTCCAGACATTGGGGGTGGAAGAAGTTCCACTCTCAGCATTAAAACTGTAGATTTTAACCTTGTACAATATTTACTGCAAACATATTTTCAATAA
>CBVK0101108417.1:0-10198 GCA_900067695.1 Picea abies | reverse complement strand
TCACATTTAATATGATACAGCAATATGTTTCTTTTCCATAAAGCTAATGTCACTTTATTGTATAACTCGATCATATACATAGATTAATTGTTGAATATATTGAATTGTCTTCACTTCGATTGGTTTGTTTTGTTGTGGTCTTGATGATACAAGAGCATTGGAGCGAATCTTGGAACAACAAAGACCCAAGGAAGTGATCATAAGGTACGTACATGATTCTTGCCTCCTAGTTCATTCAACAGTTAAAATCTAAGGAAAGTGTATTATTCTGTCGTGTTTTGTTCTAGATCCAGGTGGATCTAGGGAGATCAGTTTCTGTCTGCACTCATGGATTAATCCTGAAAAAAAATTGGTGACTCCACTGGGGAACCATTCCCATTTTCTTTGTATCCTGTTGAGTTTTTCTGTGGCCATTTGCTCTAGTTTCATTTTTCTCCTGTCTTGTCATTCTCTGAGTCTTCAGGATATCCTGATAGACTTATTGGGTTCAGAAGCCTGTTTGAATTTTACCCCATTCTTCAAAAATTTTGTCATGTTCAGAAGTTCTCGCACTGTGTTTAACTGCAGCCTATGAGAATTGGTCAGGTTCACACCCTACACATAGGGTCCAGTGCGAACACCTCCCACCTTGCTACAAGGTGGCCTGCGAGAATCTTAGCTTCTCACACTGTGTTACACTGCTTGCCTGCGAGTAAGATTTTTGAAAATTTTGAAATTGAGTTTTGACTGCTCAGATACATTGATTCACCTCTGATGGGCTTATTGGATCATTGATTGATACAGCTCTTTCTTTAGTTTGCATGCTTGAACTATTTCAGGGTTTCAAGGTTTTTCTTGTCTTTTGTAGCTTGACTTTCATTTCTTAGCTCTTATTGGCAAATTCATTCTCTCTAACTTCTGGAGTCGAGTGTGTCTGATTGGATGAGAACCAGTGATTGGTTGAGAGTTAAGTGTTTGGTGTTTCTCATTTTCTTGTTGGTTCGAAAGAACATTTTTTGTTTGCATTGAGAAGACTCATTGGTTTCCTCTTTGTTTTTTGCTTTCATTGAAAGAGTTGATTGGGTTGTTATTGATTGATTCTTTATGATTTGATTTTATGCTTTCTCATTGATACAGTGAGAATTCTTTTTGGAAAGTGAACAATAATCTTTTCTTTCAAAAAACATTGTTTTTGTCTTTTAGAAAACATTGAAAAAAAATCAAATTTTAGAGTTTGTTGAAGAATTTGCAAAAGACACATAGAGATTGTCCTTTGATAAATGATTGTTTGCATTGACATCTGAAAGGAAATTGTGCATTGCATCGTAGTATTGAGTTGATTTGGAAAATTTTCTCTCTCTCCCATAAATAGGATTCATGGAATGAAAAGAGTCATATTTCTTTATTATTCTTGCATTATTTGGGTCAGAGTCATACAACATGAGTTTCACTTCCATTACCTTTGAGTAAAAAATAGCTCTTAAAAACATTGCGTAATCATAAAATTTGTCTAGTAACTCTTTTCTAGGGCTCTTTTACACCAACATTTAGCTAGGCTAGTGCTTTGGAGTAGGAAGAGAGATACACTCTCCAAAAGATCAAAACACACAATAGCATCTTGAGTTAGGGAGTGTTAAATTCCATTTGCAGCATATTGTCCTGGGAAGCCCTTCTAACACAAGGGTCAAGCACTAGGTCACATTGGTGTTGGTAGAGTTACTAACCCTGCTTTGTTGACATCAGTGTAGAGATTGCATGTATTATAGGGATCACTTGGAGGTATACCCACAATGATGAGTGGAAGCCTTTTGAGTTGATTTCAGGCTAGATACCCTGCCATTGCATGTGGATCAGGCTGACGACTATTCCCCCAGGCTTTACTGTTGTTGGTGGTGACCTTAGTGGAAAATCTCTCTAGGTTATTACCCAAGGTGACTGTGGAGGGGAAAGTCTTCACAGTACCTGGAATTGACGTTCATCAAACTCACTCGGGATCCTTGGAGGGTATACCCACGATTATGTGTGGGAGCTTGCACCAGGGTGTAAGTCTGTTAAGCAGGTCGTCAACGTAACTTTTCCACCTTAGCCCTGCCCCTTCTCGTCTCGTTTTTGTGACGTTGGACTTCATCACCAACTGGTGGCTTCGAAATTAGAAGGTATTGTTTTGTTGGTGATTGCTTCCTAGATTTTCTTTACTAGTGTGTGTTGTTTGTTTCTTGAAGTTGACCATAGTATTTTCTTCGCAGAGCTTGTTACTTGTTTACAATTTCTCCCCCACGACGTTCACACAGAATGCAAGGTTTATCTCTGGAACATCCAGACGCTTCACAACCCTTGCATACAGTGACACCTGAGGGTACCCCTGAAGGTTCCCCTCATCAAAGTGAAGTCCAAGACGTTTCTACACCACCTGCACAGGTAGAATGCACTGATTCTCTATAAGATTTTCGAATTACGAATACTAGAGAGGACTATCGCATTCGTCGTGGTGAATGACCTCTTGTGCGATTAAATCCTTCTGAAGAAGAAGTTGTTACATCTTTTGAATCAACCGTTGGGCCTTCTCACGATGTAGTAGGCCAAGATCCTTTTTGGTCAGGTGATTTCCGACGAGTCCTTTTTGGTTCTGAGTCACCTCCAGTCTACGAAATCAACCCTCTAGTGTTTTCTGAGATAGAAACTACGTCGATGAATACCACTTTTCAATTTGTTCTCCCTCCTGAGATGGCCCATCTCATGAATACTACGAGTGTCCAAACCAAAATCCCTACAACTACTCTTGCTCCTATCAATACCCAACGAATGCCTGAGGTTAACCCAAATTCACCTCCTGGTTACCATGCGTTGAATGCTTTGTTGAATGCTTCTAATCCAACACCTCCACAAACCCCAACTGGTTCTCCAGGTGGTCCTCCTTTTCCTGGGCATCCTATTCCCAGTTTTATCCCGACACTCCCTCAATTTCCTTCTGGTAATCCTAATCCTAGTGGCACTATCCCGACTGTTGGACCCAACTTGCAGATTCCTATGGGTGGACAGGGTGGTATGGTTCCTTTTCCTTTTCCTGGACACAATACAGTTAATACGCAACCTACGGTTGGCACACAACTTTTGGGTGAAACTATACCCACGATAGGGTGACCAACCTCACCTTTTGGACAAAATATACCTCTTGACCTGGCCCAGTATTGGAATCATCTTCTACAAAACATTCCTCAAAATGTTGGGGGGAAGAAAACTGTCGCTACTATAGGCCAACCATATCTAGGTATAACCAATCCTATTTGGGGTTCTGGTCAAACTACTCAACCTCAGGTCCCTACTCAAACTCAAGGTTACAATCCTTGGGATTATTATCCTATCCGGCCACCATCGAATCAGCCAGGGTCTTCCCTCTACAGACAGTCTTCTTATGGTCCTACTGGTTTTCTGACAGGGCTTCCACCCCAAAGCCATCAGTACCCACAAGTAAACCGACAGTTACCTTTTCTTGCTACCTTAGATTTGCCAGATTTGTCTAGGATTCTCAATGATCCTATTCATCACTCTCCCCAATGGCCTGCTATTCCTGCTAAGCTTCCATCGGATATTCTAAAATTCGATGGTAAGGCGGGAGAGGACCCAAATAATCATTTCATGACTTTTCATTTATGGTGTTCATCCAACTTGCTAATGAACAACTCCATTCGTCTACATCTTTTTCAACGAACCCTTACCGGTTCGGCTACGAAGTGGTATATTGAATTGCCACGAGGTGTTTTTTCTGATTTCAACACCCTAGCTATGTATTTTCTCACACATTACCAGTTACCGATCCATTATGATACTAGGACTGATATTTTGACTTCTTTCAAACAAACTAAAGACACTCATATTTCGGATCATATTCATGAGTGGCGAAGGAGACGACGTCTCATTAAACTTGAACTCCCTGATCAGTTACTGGCATAATAGTTTACGAAATATTTTGTGAATGAAATTGGTAAAGACATTTCTATGGGTGGTGTTGTTACCGAGGAGTAGGCTATAAGTCGTGCTCAGTATCTTGATCTTGTTTATTCACAAACAGGAGCACTCTACGATTTACTACCTGAACTACCTCATCCTAGTACTTCCAGCACTTCAACTGCTCCAGATGCCTTGCATGCAACTGATGGTGTGATTGGTACTACTCATACCCACTCACATTTTGTTTCCACTACAACCCCTAAATCCAATTCTTCTAATGTTCAAAATGCTCTATCTTTTTCCCCTTCCACCAGTAAAACTTCTGAAGTGAATGTTGTTCAGTCTATGTCGACTGGTAAAAATAAATCAAAGAAAGGAAGAGGCAAGAATACGGAGAGTAAAAATAATAATCAAACTGAGAAAACTAAAACCCGTCCTGTTGAAGATCGGGATAAGCGCAAACCACGCTACCCTTTCCTTATCTGTGGTGACGATCACTACATGAAGGATTGTCCTCGATGTGCCGAGGTTACTAAGTTCCTTCAAGGAACGCCAAAATCCTCTACACCGACGGTTTTGTCCCAACCCTTCCCGTCTCAGCAACAGGCCTCGTTGGTCATCCATGACCAACCCTCTACTTCTATGACATCATATGTTTTGATGTGTACTGATGATTCCAAGAAAGACAACGTTGCACTTACCACTAGAGCTAAAGACTATACTCCATCTAAGGAGAAGGTTGACGATTCACCTCCTGATTTGGTACAACTCTCTCCACCGAATCCACCTACGAACAGTCCTCTTCATCTTGAACGATCGAGTCTTGATACAATTCTGCGACCACCGCTGAAAGGTTTCGTTAAGAAATTGGCCTTCAATCCTCAATGCTCGTGCGGCCCAGAACTATATCATTGTTGAAGATTTGGCCCAAGCACCTTCAGCGATGTCTGCCCTTGAATTCCTTCAGTCTTGTCCTACACAATGAAGGGCTCTGTTGAAATATATAAGTGGAATTGATCCAACAAATATGAATTTGATATTCTTTGACTTGGAAGACCATATTCCAAGGTTATCCCCTCATCTTCCATTTCAGATACAAGTTGTTGTTGTCGAAAAGAACATTTGTCGAACTGTTATCGATGAGGGTGCCTCTATGTGTGTAATGTCTTTTTCTTGTTGGAAAGCCATTGTCTCTCCTCCTTTAAATGAATCACAAAATACTTTGAAAGCCTTCAATGGCTCTAGTTTTAATCCTTATGGTGTTCTTCCATCATTGCCTGTCACTCTATAAGGTAAGACAGTCCAAGTTGAAGTGGAAGTTTTCGATGCTCCCCTAGATTATAATCTTTTTCTTGGTCGTAGCTGGATAGATTCTATGCACACTGTTGTGTCAATGCTTTTCCGTGTCGTACGATTTCCTCACCAGGGAAAATTTGTTACGGTTGATCAAATTGCCTTCTTTAATTCTGATACTCGCACTGGAAACGTGTCGTTTATAGCTAAAACCCCACCGGGTTATGAGAATGTTGGTGTCGGTCTTTTAAAAGACTCTTCATTAATGGGTACTTTCCCCATACCGCCACCACCCGATGTTCCACACTCGTCAGTTGCTTCTATTAATATGATGTTCACTGTACCTCATGAGCTTCCTATGTCTTCTGACCCTTGGATAGTTCCTGATCCAGGAGATCATACTTGTTTCGGCGACGTCATGCCGATAAGTCCGGTTGAGTCTGCTTATCAAGCCATTCAATCGATGACCCTTTCCACACTCTCTCTTGATGAGTTGTCTCCCAATCCTTTCCATGTCATATTTTCCACTAACGATATGATTATTTCCATCATGGAAGACACCCCTTGGGACGATGGGCATCATAGTTCCATACTATTTCTGGAACAACACACTCTTGAAAACTACCAACGGATTTCGACTCTGTCGACCGTTGTTGTCATATCGACCATTCTTGGATCTACACGTGATGTGTTTGTGGAAGGGAACCTCAGTAATATTTCTCCCATGATACCCATTGATATATCAGTTAAACCTGGGATAGTTGAAAATGTTCACATTGGAGCTTTGTGTTCTCCAGAGGAAATCATCACCTATACGTCTCTGTTTAAAGAATTTCGTGACATCTTTTTCTGAAGTTACGAAGAGATGCCAGGTATCGACCCTGCCATTGTGATGCATGAGATTAATACATACCCAAGAGATAAACCATTCCGATAGTGCCTTCATTCGGTCCATCCATGTAAAGCGAGAGCTATCAAACTCGAAGTTGAAAAACTTCTCAAAGACGGTTTTATTTATCCCATGGCTCTGACAGAGTGGGTTTACAACCCTGTACCAATTGATAAGAAAGGTGGTAGTATATGTGTTTGTGTTGATTATCAGGATATTAACAAAGCCTATCTGAAAGACAACTTTCCAACCCCTTTCGTTGACCAGATTGTCGATGACTGTGCCGGCAGTGAAATATTTTCTCTCATAGATGGATTTTCCGGCTATAATCAAATTAACATCGCTCCTGAAGACCAACATAAAAATGATTTTATTTGTCCTTGGGGTACTTTCGCCTATAGAAAACTTCCCTTCGGTCTTAAGAACGCAGGTGCGACATTTCAATGTGCTATGTCTTATGCGTTTCATGATATAAAGCATATCGTTCAACCTTATTTGGACGATTTTCCAGCTCATTCTTTACGCCGAGTCGATCACCCTAATCATCTCCAAGCAATTTTCGTTCATTGTTGGTTCTATCGCATTTGTCTAAATCCTCATAAATGCACCTTTTGCGTAGAATCCGACCATCTTCTAGGTTTCATTGTTTCACGTCAAGGGATTCGGGTAGATCCTATTAAGGTTGAGGAAATTCTTAATCTCCCTCCTCCTTCTTCATTGTGCCAGTTACAAAGTTTGCAGGGGAAAACAAACTTTCTTCGTCGTTTCATCCCTAATTACGTCGAGATTACTCATGGTTTTACACGTCTTCTAAAGAAAGGTTCAGAGTTTGTCTGGGATAAAGTTGCCAACAACGCTTTTGAAGCTTTGAAGTTGTCCCTCACGAAACCTCCACTTCTTTTTCCTCCTGATTATAGTCGAGATTACTTTCTTTATCTAGCTGCTTCCGAGTATACTATCGGCATGGTTCTCATTCAAGAAGATGATGCACACGATGAACATGTTATTTATTACTTGAGTCGAAGTCTCACTTCAACTGAAATCAAGTACCAACATGTTGAAAAACTGGCTTTGGCTATTGTTCAAGCGATTCAACGTTTTCGTCATTATATTCTCTCCAGGAAAACTACAGTGATTTCACATTGCAACCCCATGCACCATATTTTGACACGTCAATTGCTGGGGGGAAAGTACTCCAAGTGGATTGTCATTCTCTAGGAATTCGACTTGGAACTCGATCGTGCCACGTCGAATAAATCCTTAGTTTTCGCTGAATTAATATGTGATTTTCCCCACTCTGCCACGAAAAATGTAGTAGTAGATTCATTACCTAATGAATCACTTTTCCTTATCAGCACTGACGATATTTGATATGGAGATATCATTATCTATCTCCAAACCCAAACTTTATGGCCTACTTTGTCTAGTACTGAACGATGTCATGTCCGTTATCAAGCTCGTCAGTACATTATCCTTGGAGATAATCTTTACCGTCGAGGAATTGACTCTGTGTTTCGACGTTGCTTGACTTTTGATGAAGCCGAGAAAGCCTTGAATGACTACCATTCTAGAGCATGTGGTGGTCATCTGTTTGGGTATGCTACTGCCTAGAAGATCTTACACGTAGGATATTTTTGGCCTTCCTTGTTCAATGACTGCATTACTACTGTTCAAAAGTTCCATGCCTACCAGACCTACAATCAAAAAATTCGGTCACATCCTGCTCCCCTTCATCCTGTGGTCTCAATTGGTCCTTTTGCAAAATGGGGCATTGATTTCATGACATGTCACCCTCACTCAGTCGGGGGGCATGGTTACATCATTGTAGCTGTTGATTATTTTACAAAATGGGCCGAGGTGATGCCAACATTCGATAATACTGGAAAGACTGCAGCGTTATTTATTTTCAACCATGTCATAGCTCGTTTCAGTGTTCCTTAGGCTATCATTACCAATCACGGTAGTCATTTTAGGAATTTTATGATATCTGAACTTATGGAGAAGTTGGGTCTTCGTCATGATAGCTCAACACCCTATTATCCGCAAGCTAATGGCCAAGTTGAATCAATCAATAAGGTTCAATGGATGATAGGAATTCATAAAACCAATTGATACACGATGTTGTTTTCAGCATTGTGGGCATATCGAACATCTGTTAAATCCACTACGGGGTTTACGCCCTTTCGATTAGTCTATGGCATGGAAGCCATTCTGCCAATAGAATGTGAGATACCTTCTCTGAAGCTAGTTGTAGAACTCTTACCCAATACTTCTGCTAAAGAGAAACGTCTGTTGTATCTGATGCAATTAGACAAGACCCGATGTGATGCCACTCTGTAACATCCCGCTCTGGCACACTTCCCAAACTTATTCTTTGAGGACACTTGCTTGCAAGTGATCTAGATTTTTATGATGATAAAACTGTTTCCTTCATTATGATGCGTTAAGTTATATGACATGATGTGTTACTACCTTGATGTAGACAGGTGCTGCTGACTTAGTTTCATTGAGTGTGCAGGGTTTCGGACTTGGAGGATGCAGAGGCATCGGTGGAACTCCCTTGGACTCCGGATTGAGTCAGGGAGTGGGTTATATGAGTTGTTTCATTTATGATGATATTGTTTCATTTTGATGATATGCTATTGATCTTATGATATGCTGTTGACATAATCTGACATGACAGTTGATGATGCAGGCCGACGATAGCTTGCCGACCAGACTCACATATGGAGTAAAGGGGCCACACATGAGTTCCAGAGAGATTGAGGGAGAGGTGTGGCAGCAGCCCTGCCACAGCCTATTAGCACTCCCGTGTAGGTTAACGATTACCTAGTTCGAGAGGACCCACGATGCCGTGAGGGCAGACTCCGACAGTCGCTCACGATTCGAACTGTAGGTTAAACGATTACCTAGTTCGAGGGGATCCACGATGTCGTGAGGGCAGAATGCGACAGTCGCTCACGTGATTCTAAGGGGCGCGCAATAAGGCGGGGGCCTTATTCCTTAGAATCCCTTAGTCTCCCACAAGTTCACCTGACGGAGTGTTGACTCTAGGGGGTTATAGATTCTACCAATCCGTCAAGTCAGCGAGTGGCACCCTTGGAGCACAGGGTGCATCCTGAAGGGCACGTCGCACAAAGAATTTCAAGCAAGCGAGTGGCACCCTTGGAGCACGTGGTGCATCCTGAAGGGCACGTCGCTTGGATGATGATGAAGGAAAACTTAAATGACCCTAAGACATTAACGCCCATAAATTCTTAAGAATAACTCCCCTAATTAAATTGTCGCCCTGTTCAAACCGAAACCTAAATTTAAAACATCTCTCAGTTAAATGTGACAAGCCTAAGAAAAGATTTTACCAAAATTAAACCTAAGGAGTAAGCTAAAAAAACCCCACTAGGTGTTAATTAAAGTCTTATAAGGTGAAGGGGATAAAGTAACGAGAAAATTTAATTAAGTGAAACCCATGGTCCTTAATTGATAAAGAAGGAATAAAATTTTACACTGGGGAAGTATTAAAGGATAGAAATTTTTAATTATATTGAAAAGATAAAAGAACTGCAGTTATCTTTTAGGTTCAAAAACAAAAATAAAAATAAAATATAACCAGAGAGATTAAATAATAAAAATTAAGAAACTTAAGGAGTAAATTAAGGAAGGATTAATGAGTAAATTAAGGAGTGAATTAAGGGATGATTCAGGAGAAGTTTAAGGAGTAAATTAAGGAGGAAATTTAAGAAAGTGATTTTTAGGAAGTGAGAGAGTCTGAGTCTTTTAATTATTAAAAGAAATTTATTTGGAGAACGAGAGGCATGTGTGACACTTGGACGGTGGGGACTGTTAGAAGGTTGACATAAAAAAATTAATAAATTAATGATTTAGGGTTTTAGTTGAGTCTCGAAAATTGCTATAAAAGAAAGGGAAAGGAAGGAAGAAAGGGGGGAGGGGAAAGCGTAACGATACGCTGTCGAACCGTGGCTTGACGGATTGCTTGTGTGGAGTTGGGTATATCTCAGCTGTATTGGAGTGGTAGCTCCGCCGTTGAGGCTTGCTGAGATGCTATTCTATTTCTGGTTCTTGTGTGGCCCC
>CBVK0101108415.1:0-26101 GCA_900067695.1 Picea abies | reverse complement strand
ATCATTCTTATCCAAGTAACTAATTCATTCTCTCCTATATATTGAGAGAATTCTCATGGAAAAGGTTAAGCAAGGTTAAGCAAGATTCATTGGAGAATTGGTGAAAGAATTGTGTGAAGGATTGAAGCTTGAATAGAAGGCTAGGAAATTCTAGCAAGGATATCATAAAGGTTTTGATCTTCTTCATGCAAGTGAGAAAGTGTGTGTGTCGGAGCCAAGGTCCATCGAAAGGAAGTTTGTGACATCAAGGCTCGGGTTGTAATCTTTACTTTCCATTAATATGATACAGTAATATGTCCCTTTCCCATAAAGCTATTTCCAATTTATTGTATAATTCCTTGATCATATACATAGATTGACTGTTGAATAGATTGTGCTTTCTTCACTTTGGTTGGTTTGTGTTGTCTTGGTCTTGACTGCATGAGAGCACTGGAGCGAAGCGGGAGAAACAAATACCATAGGAAGCGATAATAAGGTATGTTATTTGTTCTTGCTTCCTATTTAATTCAATGGTTAGAATCTAGGGAAAGAGTCATGTTCTATCTTTCTTTGTTCTAGATCCAGGTGGATCTAGGGAGATCGGTTAGTGTCTGCACCTACGGATTTATCCAATAACACACATATTAATCTATCAAGAAATTATTTATTTGCTTAAAACCTCTTGCTCCTTCCCATAGATAGTTTTCATCAAAGTTGAAATTCTTTCATTTCATTTTTCTCTTGCATGGTTTAAAGAGTCGAGTTGAAACACCATCAGTTTCACGACCACTCATTTGAGTAATAACAGCCTAAAATCAAGATCTAATTAAAATTTATCTAGAAACTTTTCTAGGGCTCTTCAAACCCATATTAGCTTAGGTGTAGAGCTTTGGAATAGGATTGTGAGAATAAATTTCCAAAGATGCTAAAAAAACATAAATATTTGAGTTAGGGAGTGAAATCCAATTGCTATATCATTGAATTTGGGAATCCCTTCTAACACAAGGGTCAAGCATGAGGTCGCATTGGGGTCGATAGAGTAATCAACCCTTCTTTGTTGGTCTTGGTGTTGAATTTAGACTGTCCCCCTTCTGCTTTGGTATAGTAGGTGGTACCATAGAGGCCATAATATTTTAGACTTCCTACCTAAGGTGACAACATAGGGAAGGTGGTGTTGTACCTGGGATCGACGTTGGCTAGACTTACCCAGACTCCTTGGCTGGTTTTCCATTGATCAGTGAGGTAACCTACACCAGGGAATTAGTTCATTAAGTAGGTTTTCATGGTAACTTTCCCACCCACCAAAACTCATCCGCTTCGTGCATTGATCCTGCGATGTTGGATTCCATCACCAACTAGCACTTCTTTGGGAGAAGGTTTGTTTGCATGCTTGACTCCTAGATTAATTAGAGTGTGTTGTTTTTTCTCCTTAGTTGGCCTTAGGATTGAGTATGTGTCTAATGGAATTAGTTATGGGGTAATTCCTCATTTGATTAATATAAAATATGGATACCATTAAAATCAAAGGGAATAAAGAGGTAACAAATAGATCATACCTAACTTATGTCTTATAATTAGGAAGAGGTTGTCAAAGTAAGTAGAATTTTAATGGAATGTTGGACACCTTAATCCAAGCATATAAATGTTCACCTCTCATCCTCTTTTCATATATGTTTTATTCTAATAATTTAGAGGTTTTTTTTAATGTTATTTTTTATTATTTATGTTCATTTTTTTTTGTTCATGACGTAGAATAAGTATTAGATAAAGTAGTCAAGGGATATGTTGCTATGCTAGTTGTGTTGAGGTTTAATTATTATCGCTTGGTTCATATTCTTTGCATAGACTATGTATGGAGTGAGAAGAGTAATTGGTTGAATTCTTGTACCCGTGAAGGATTTAGTATAGGATTGAGGATCACTTTTGTAAATTCATTGGATGACTTGAGTAAGTAAATTATACATACACATGATCATACTAAGGAGTCCCCATCCCACGTACATATTCGACATGTCATTATTTGTGGTGTCCCCATCCCACACACTTCCAACTGTGGGACAAGTATCCATTCCTGGGCCATTAAAAGGTTGTACCTCAATAGACCATTTCACTATATCAAGGTAGGGATGGCCTTCCATATATGCTTGTAATGGTTTAAACATATGTCAATGAAGTATCACAGTCATTAAAATAACTAGATATAATCCAGCACAAGAAATAATCTTTCTATATCTACAACTTAATGTCGAGACATGTGTCCCTTACCAAACCTCTCCCCAACCATAAAAATGAAAGTAAGGTAGAGAGACAAATTGAAATCCAATTCTACTTCTTGTTTCAAACTTCCTTATTGGTTCTTCGAGTGTCAACCTTAGTGAGTTACTCTTTAATGAGTGAGAAGATATAACTGGTCTTTTTTTAGAAAAACTAGAATATTACCCTTCTTTAGAATCACTGAAAAGAAATAAGGTTCTTATTTATTATATCCCTTGAATGGATGGGACAAAGATAGGGAAGATGCAATAGAGGAGAGAAATATTGAATACCATTAAATTTCATATTCATAGAAACAAATAGATCACTTATTTTTTAACATAATATAGTCCAAAAAATTGGTTGTGTACGAGAAATTTTCCACCCTACCATGGGCATATACTGTAGATGCCACCCCTAAGCATGGATTTGAAGAAACAAGAGTGAAGGAATCTAATCTACATGATCATAGCTCAATCAACCCAACTCATTTTCAATAAGATCTAATACCATGTTAATAAATAGACAAAGCACAACACAAGACAAGAATTGGAGGAAAATCCATATTCAACAAATGTATTCATCCAATGATATCAGTTTATAGTGCATGTATCTGACCACCCCTACATCTAGATCTCACTGACAACTCATCAGTGGATAAGGATGATACCTCATCAATAGATAAGGATGACAACTCATAATAAGGTGATCTTAGACTTGGTGGTTGCCTAAGGACTCACAGTCTACCATTGCAAATGTCATCACCTTTATTTTTCATATCTTTTGAATCAAAGACATGGGAACTATATGAACTTATAAGAGGAATTTCGTGCAACTCAAGGATAACAGATTGTCTCCAAGGAAAATTGAGGACCTTTATTAGTTCAAATACGACACATCGCAGAGGAACACCAATTAGATTTCAAAATGCAACTTTAGTTTTCAATGGTTTGACCAAAACTCATAAAATTAGAAAAAGGAAACCTCCCCTTCAAGTGTATGAAAGTTCAAAAAATCCAAGACAACCTTTGTGATTGAAAGTGATAAATTGGACATTGGAATAACAAAACTAAAGTACTAAGAGAGTTGATTGCCAATAAAGGAATTGTTGTAATGTTCAATGAGATGCAAGTTTTTAAATTACAACAAGCATTCTCAACATTCTCTTGAAGCTACACCAAAGAGCCAAAATTAGGAGTTTCCAAGACCAAGCACAATAATGAGTTTTTTCATTATACAAATGTATATAATAAGAATGTTAACATAAGCATGCCAACACAAATTCTCGGACAAACTATTTTCGAAACTATCATGGATTGGGAATTGAGTGTTAATATTCTCCCTTGAAAGATATGAGAACAATTCAATTTTCCCCAATTGTTAAGTCCTTTCTATTCAATCTCGTTATCCAATCAAATGGAGCTACAACCTATTGGTCACATGCAGGAAACATCTATGATCACAATAGGCATAGGAATTATGCATATTTCCATTTATAAAAATCCCTAAAAAAAACCCATATCCAACTTTGGTGGGAAGACAGTGATTAATGGAAAAGATGTTGTGTAGCATTGGAATGAGGGAATCTTTACCTTAGTGGCAGAATGGAAGTCAATAAATTTTATGAAAGTAATCGATAAAATGGATGTGGAATCTATCAAGGATGAAGATGTGACCTCCAAAATCAGTATATCTTACTTTATCCCAACTACTTCATATTTTAAGGATACATTTTGATGTACCATGCCATGTTACTTGCACAAAGTAAACAAAAGGAAATAAGGATGGATGCTTGGCCAACAATATGAACAATGCATAACATGACACACAAACAATCCTCGCTTGTCAAAAAATACCTTCACCTTTAAGAAAATTCTTTCACATGTAGGCATCTATTGCTAAATGTAGGCATGAGATATATAAAAATATTCTATGGGCATAGCATGGGAGATGGAGTGTCACCTCAACTGCATGAGGAAGATTTTCATTACAAAAGGTGGCTTAGACATTAGAGTTTCTTAAGGAGAGAATGGATCATCATGGAGGGTTGGTTAATACTACTATAATCAAAGCAATACCTAGGTTACTAATGTGGCCACTAATCAATGACTAATATCTCAAAAGAACACTTTCTTTGTCGATTTGTATAAAGATATGGTTTTTGCATATTCTGGATGCACAAAAAATCAATTTGGTTAGATTTCTAGAAAGAAGATTGAAAACCACAATCAACATGTTTATAACACTGGCGATGGAAAAGACATATAAACATTTTTTGTGCCCATGATTCTAAATTAAATCTGAGACAATAAGATGAACTAATCTTACCTTAATTTCCCATTTAGCCTCCACCCCTAGTAATAGTGGCTTATAACATGGTAATGTGAATGTAAATAAAGAGGAAACATTTCTCTATGGGTAAAAGAAATATCATACAAAAAAAAACAATGAAAATGGAAAAAGTACTTGCAACACTTGTTCAAATTGAAAAGGAGTCAAGTGAAAAAGGTCTCTAAAAGTAAGCTCAATGGCATAAAATAAGAATTGGTGGCTAGAGATGTTGGTTTATAATAGGCAAGTTCTACGACCACCAAATTAGTAAGGGATCTAAAAACTACACTCTGATTCAAGCCTAAAAACAAGCCACTACAACAAAATAATGGAAACAATTGTTCAAATTAAAAAAAACTCCAAGAAAAAAAGGACTCTCTCAAAAAAAGGCAATGCACTTTCAAAGGTATCTAAAAAGAAGGCTCATTGGCATAAATATGAATTGGTATGTTAGAGATATGAGGTTAGAAAATGTAATTTCTAGAACCACCTAATTCCCAAGGGAACTGCAGAAAATATTTCAACTTGACCTCGAAATGGCTTGCTGCAACTAATTGATTAGTAAGGATAATTAATTTGAACATATTAAATTGGTTTTACTCATGTTTTTTGTGAATATATAGGATAGAAAATAAAGCTAAAATAAAAAGTGGTGGAAAATATTCCCAACAAAAAATAAAAAATGTTCCAAAAATGTATATCATATATTTTAACTCAAGTTAGCTCTAGCACTATCTAATACCAATAATATTCAAGATTGAAGTTCATTTTCATCTAAGTAAACGTATTAGAGACTTCACTCAATAATTACAACAACTCACCATCTTATGCATGATCCCACCTCGTGTGGTATCAATCTACGACAAGGAGTGCATCAACAAACAACTAGCAAAGGAAAAAGGTGAGGAAGTTCATCAATGCAATGATCATTGATGGATATTATGAGATCCTTGATGAATTGTATGATCTGAATTAGAGCAAGTGTCATTTTATGATAGATTTTTTATTTTCTAATTTCATTCCCTTGAAATTTCATCCAAACATTTTAAGTTGGGATCAACCAATATGCAAGTGGGACAACATAATTAATATGTGTAAAAGCTAATGTGTCATAAACTTCTACATACTAGTCTTATATTCATATCTTTGCTTGAAATCATATACTTGAAGAATACCTACATTGGGTAACAACTAAATAAATGAGTGATGGACCCTAAACAAGGATATCATACCATTTTTAGATTCTAAAAATGGAAAGGAGAAAATAACCTGAAATTAGAAAAAAAAAAAAAAAGATGAAACAAAAGGCCTCTTCTAGTGTCATTTCCTTTAAAAATATGAGGACACATGTTCAAATTGTAGATAGTTGCAATACATGTTTATTCCTAGAGACACAGGAGTTGATTTGATTCTCTCTATCATGAATGTGTTCTTCCTCTTTATAACCCCATTCTACTAATGGTTTTAGGGTGTTATTAACTCCTCCTTAATTCCTACTTTCTTATAAAAAGTGTTGAAATCCTCAAAGGTATAACCCTATCCATTTTTATAACTTATCATCTTAATATTCTTTCTTATTTGATTTTCTACAAGAGCCTCAAACTCTTGAAACTTCCCTAAGACCCCATTCTTGGTCTTCCTAGAGTAAATCTAGGACTTCCTATAGGAATGACCAATGAATGAAACATACTATCTTTTACCTAATAAGGAGTATGGAAAGAATATATCTTAACCTATGTTTTCCTCTAGGAAAATAATCCTTCACATGCTTACTGAGTACAAATCCCTTGCACTTTACTTTCTTCTTAACCTCGAATTTCAACAATCCTTGAACTATGTCCTTCAAGATTGGAAACACTTTATAGTGCAAGAGACCTATCCTCTTGTGTGAAAGCTCACACAAGTTATCATTTTCATGCACTAGGGATCTCACAATATCTCTTTGCAGCTTGTACACACCACCCTATCAAATACCATTGGCCAAAAACCAATTAGGATCTAGGAATATCTTTTACAAGAGGACATGATAATCATCAAACTCAACAATAAATCCTAATTTAGTCCATCGTTACTAAAATTCAAAGGAGATTCTTAATTAAACTAGGTACATATAAAACACTAGTAAGATCAATTATATCACTTGATGGAATATGCAATGAGATAGATCCCACTCCTACTGCTAGATATGTGGCATCATCACGAAGTTTACTTGCATGTCTTCCTCAAACTCTTGAAGTTTACTAAAGGCTCTATCATTAGAGTCCATATTTTTGGAATCTCCATTTTCCACACACCATCCAACACCAAAAATGGTGTTAGATGAAAGGGACGAGACAATGGATAAGAGTGTCTTAATCTTGGATAAAATACTTCTATTGTTTTCTACTTTCCCTTCCCCTTCTTCTCATGAGATTGAGAAGCATAGTGGCCAAACATCTTACACTTGAAACACTTGATATGGTTAAGGACCTACTTTCCCTAATTAGAGGAATATGAATCTCATTTCTCCCCTTTTCAAACTTTCTTGGGTCCTCCCTTATTGTTTCCTTTCTTCATATAGTTGATTATGGTAATATTTTTCTCCTCCTATGTGCCTTTTAAAGGTGGGAAACTTTTCTATGGCATAGACCCCTCTAACAAAAGGATACATAGAAGAAAACCCATTTAAGGCTATGGGAACTAGCTTTTCACTCTTCACCCTTTCTCAAATTGTTACAAGATGATCATGGAGTTCAGTAGTATTCATCAAGTAGATGGCTACAATAACTAGCTTTCTCTTTTGTGTGGTTTTAATCTTATTCCAAAATAGACTATTTAAATTAATCCTCTCACTCTAATATAGAGTGATGATAGCATCAAATATATCCTTTCTCATGGTATTTCTAATTATGTGAGGGATAGTGATCCACTTTATCTTGGCCATCTTATTTCTATGTTCTACTAACAACACATGATTGGTAGTCTCTACCATCTCCATAGAATACCAAATATCATGGTCTTCCAACATCATCTATGATTAACACTTCCATGGGATGAAGTTAGAGGGAGGTTTAAAATTTGTATTAATATCTAAGACTAAATGTAGTCATACCATTGCTCCTAGAACAACCTGCTAAACAAAATATGTCAGCAACCCAAAAACAACCTATCACAAGACCACAATGATATTATCAAAAACACATCTTTAACATCTCATCCCTAAAACCTCTCAATATCTCCCTATCATAGGTAACATCCCTATTGTACATACACAAATTCCTAGAATGTTTCATTAAATGCACTCTAATACCATAAAACATTTGACCATGTTGAGAATATTTTGCACTCTAGAAACTAACTTAAAACTATAGATCACTAAAGTTGAAACACTTATCAAAATTTATGTTATAGATTACTTTAACCTACAAACACATGTCATTGATAATTAAAACAACAAACATTCTAATATAAAGAATCAAAACATCATCATTGATTTTATATTAAATCTGAAATAGAAATCTAAAGCTATAGCTCAAAACTCAACTCTTGGACCATAAAATGGTTTTCCTTAATTCCCCTTTATAAACTAGTAATAAGAGAGGTACAATGAATATAAATGCATGGAAAAAAATTATGTAGTGTGAAATCTAACCATAGTGCATTTTGCTTGCATGGATAAGTGAATCGAATTAAGGTTCATCCACCTAGAGATTCATACCCTTCACTAAGTTGGGAATCCACATGCATGAGTGCCCCTACTAATTTAGGTAATTGCACCCTCTAATTGTGCATCCAAAACTAAAGATACACAAATATATTTAGAACTTTGAATATAAAAAAGAAAGTTCAAAAATTGGAACTAGGATGAGGATGGAATACTCACTAACAACACGTGCACATGCGACTAGAGGTACAACCAAACAAGTACCTGTCATAAATTTCTTCCTCGAGTGAGGAAAGCATAGGACAAATAGAGGGAAATGTGACTACATTTAGCAGATATGATACGTGAACAAGGACCAGAGGTGAAAAATTCAGAAGAAATTCCGTAGACGCATGGAATTTTTTCATGCCGAAGGAGGATCATGCTCTTATGATGATGAGAACATAGGAGACATAGAGATTCCACTCAGGTAAAAGCATCTGGTGAAATAATGGGTACCTAAGGAATTGCCTCCGTTAAACACTTACTTCATTGTCAACAATATGACACATAACATTGCATCATCTTCCCTACATGGCTTGGGGCTATTTTCCATGGATGTAATAAATGTAAAATACAATACAGTAATTAAATTGATGGACTATGTCAGACCGTGTTACAATTATAACGATTGGATGCAGTTGGTCTGGTACATGCGAAGTATGTGGAGATATGCACTCACCGCAAATTATATACATCTAATAAACAACGATAAAAATAAGGGAGTGACTATCTATATTGATGGAATACCTAAAGCTTCTGAAAATATCGTAGGGTTTATAAACACAAGCCAGGACAACAAACAAGCAATCAAATTGCATATATGAGGGACACGAAGAGAATCGGGTAGTCCTATGCGCAATAAAAAAGATAGCTCCTAGGGAAGAGTTACTAGTGGATTACCATTTGAATCGAATAGAAACATCAACTAATAGTATGCATGTACTTATGCAACACCTCTTTAAACAACCTATACTTATTGCATTATATTTTGTTTTATCTTTAATAGTGTTTTAGATATTTCACAGTCCCAAATTTATAATAATGTGGGAGGTTGATCGTTGATGTTGATTTTATTTGGGTGAGAATCAGTTTTTTTGTTATCGTTAACAATTTTTTAAATATTTGGGGGTTCTAATTATATTATAATGTGGCAGGATGATTGTGGAAAAGGGCCAGCCGTAGAACATGTAAATGATTATCAAATTTGACTTTCATTTTACGTGAATTTTATTATTAGTTTATATAATTTTATTTGTGTGGCGATCAGTTATTGCATTTGTTTATATAACTGAAATAACATTGATTTTGTTGAAATTATATGTAGTCAACATGCCATTTTGATCATGATTCCGCTAATGAGTAGGGGTTGTATTCATCCCCTGATCCGATGGTATTAATAAAAAAAAAATCATTAAAGAAAACAAGGAACTTGCTAGCTTGTTAGACCGTTCATATCAACCTCCCTACGTCCTAGAAAGGATCAATCTCCTTATGTCACAGCTTAACACATATAAGGTAATAACCATAATTTAAAGTTTTTTTTTTAATGTACTCATATGTTCAATTATGAAAGTATGTTTTTTAACTTTTACATTATCTCATGAAAAAACATTTTATTTCTTATAAGGATATTTTTGGAGCCTGTTCAGCCCGATGTTAGTAGTAGTGGCACTGCAGAGATGCCACATAGTCCCGACATGGATTTCATATAGCTTCTAGAGTATTGTTTACTTCTCCATATTCCACACCTAATTTATATAGGATCCATGACACACACCGCCAAGCAACCACACAATGATCAGGCTCTATAGGTGGTGACAGAGATGAGGCTGATGATGTGGTTGACATGGTTACATTTCCTAGAGATAGACATTTGACTAGCAAGGGGACCCTTCTATACACATTTTTGGTCGACGATAACGAACTTACATTAAAACAAATTAGACTCCCATGTAATTTTTCATATTTTAATTGTTTCATGTTGTCCATCTCATACACAAATCATCTAGATTATTATTTTTAAATTAATGATCATATATTTTTGTGTGTAAGAAACGAGCAATTTTATAGGCACCTTGAGAGCAAGGCCTTGTTGAGTTTTGGTGAAACCTTACGCATGATGTGGAATTGCTAGAATTTCAACCTCAAAAAATAACTTATGGATTATCTGGAAGGCCTCTTTGGAGTAGACACGTTCAATAAAAAATTCGTCATCTATGCAACAGGCGAATATTTAAAATATACACGTAACGTTTATAGATGAATCTTGGCAGAAAACCCTAGGTATGAGCATCCTTCCTCGATTCCAAAGAGGGAGTGGAAGGCCATCATTGATGATTCAAAAGAAAAGATATTGAAAAAATCAGGAGAAGAAATAACTTGTACCCCAAGGAAAATTACAATATTTTGATTTCAATACCTTTAATTTTCTTTAGATCTAAATAAAAGTGTGGTATATAACATACTTGAAAATTTTGATGATAGGTTTCCTGACACTTCGAAGGAAACCAAATCAAGGATTTCCAAACATGACCAACAAAATCTAAGTCAAGGCAGCTACTCGAGCTTACAGTCACGAATCGTAAGTACCCAAACATATTAAGAATATTATTTATATAGCCTTACAACTTTCAAGTAATTGTAGCCAAAAAAATTAAAAAAACATACTCTTATGCAATGCAGGGTGATGACTTCAGAACTGAAACCACAGATGGAGACCTCCAACTTGGTTACAAGTATGACTATAAAGTCTTGGTTGATCATAGGAAAAGCATGGGGTAGACCTCAAGATCCAGTTTGTGGGATAAGGTAAATAAAAATCAGTCCACATTAACCTTTCATTACTTATAAAACACGTAGATGTTTGATATCGTCCATAAATTTAATGTCTTACTTTGTTTTAATCATGGGAGCAACACTATCAACGAAACCATTAGTACTGGACAACAGAGCGTTGATAGTGCAGTGTGTCCAGAAGATCATGGTGCTCCCCAACAACCCCATCCCATTGGGGTGTAGCCCCAAGATGTTCCAGTGACTGAGGCCCACGATGATAAAATGGCCATATATTAATCATATACTTAATAATTTCATACTTATGAATTTTGTACTTCTAATTTTTATTACTTATACATTTACGGTTTTTTCCTCATAATTTTTATTGTTTCAATGGCAGAGAATGTCGTATTTTATCCTCCTCGACCTGAAGATCAGGGAAACATGGCATCCATTCCAACGGTGTCGACTAGTGGACCAGGTAAATAATTACATTGCAGAGGTTTTTTTAATATTAATGAACTACTTCAATGATATTTAAAAATTGGCCATATAAATTTAATATATATATTTTAAGATGATGGCCCCTAACAGTGGCCTCCACACTGTGGGTACGAGACCAGGTGTTCTTGGTGTGAAAGGACTAAAGCAACATCAACTTCTAAATATGATTCCATTTAGTTCATCATATCATATGATTCACACAACTAATCTAATACTTCATCTTGGTTTTTTGTGGTTGTGTATAAGTAATCCCTTGGATATCATAGTATAAGAATAACCATAATTATGCAATAGAGTATTTGAAATGAATGAGGTATAGATACCACTTCCGAGTAGAAGAACATGATAGCTCGATGACTGGTAAGGAATAAAAGAAGCACATGGAATCTGTACTAGTAACTCCATTGTATCAGCTTAGAGTACTAGTATATCGAGTGTGATTGATTATGGAATATGTACTATATGATTGATTATGAAATTTTAACTCACTATACAAGCATAAAATTGAAGAAGCACGAACTCTTGCATGAATCAAATACTTTTTCAATGGCAGTAGATGGAGCCCTCTCACAAGACTTTATTCTTATTGCTCACTTGTTGTTCAATTTTAAAATTTTCTACTATGATGTATGGGGTTGATTATTCAGTTTATTCACAATCTTGCTTCATTTCTATAATACTTCAATGGAGATATGTATAGAATTCATTTCCCATTTTTGGATATGCTATGTTGGAATAGATCCAATGTTATTATATCTATGCAAAATGAATTCAGCCCATAATTCCTCCAGGAGTTGCAGAAAGTTCATGACCATATGGAATATTTGCAAAGAATGTTCATACCAACATCCACACACCTAATTGATGGTGCTAATGGTTTGTGGGGATATTTTTTTGCATCAAACGATTATCTATGTGGTTGAACATTAGTATTTTTATTTGGTTCTTTAGAAGGAGCACAAGTTATCTCTATTACAATGCATCAAATCTTAGGTTATTCTATAATATTATGTCCCGTGATAAAAACCCTACATGTGGACATTACAAGCCCACTACTCGTTTACAATCTTTGGGTTTTGCACACCTTCCTATTACTAAATTTCTTGTATTTCCTTATTAAAAAAAAACTCTGCAAAAGCTTGACCAATAACATGCATAGAACAAGCAACTTGTTCATCTATAACAACAACTTATATCTCATGAAAAATACATGTTATAGTTCAAGCTTATGCACTTTTTTTATAATTTTATATGAATTTCTCAATGCTAAGGAGTTATTTCATTAATATTGCATTTTTCTTCTAGTTTAGCCCAATGTTTTCTTGCATTTTTATGTCCATTGTTAAACAATGATCACATATCAATATGGTTGTTGATTGTGCTTAAACATGCACCAAAATGTATATTTCCATATATTATTTCCCAATTATGTAAGGCTTACAAGTTGTATATACAACTATGTTAATAAAGATATTGGTAATTTGGAAATCAAATAAAATACTAGAAAATCTTAGGATACAACTCCATTGGAGTTGAAGTCCTCATAATTGAGTTGGTTTGAAAACTTACAGTAGGAAATTACAAATCAAGTATCACATTTGTGGGAACAAATTCATCTCTAAATTATGTTATCATGGGTATTCCTTGCTAATTGTATGCTCTCATCAAATTTTCTTTCACAGGTTTGCAAAATTTGCATGACATAAAATCAAACAATACTCACATTTAAAAATGAATGGACCCATTCTATATTACAAACTTTCACATAAAAGAGTATGAAAGATGTATTAAGTAAATAATAGGAATATTTATTGACCTGTATGATATGGATATATTGTAATTGATAACCCTCAAAGCCACTCTCTTGCATTAATCTTTATTATTATTATTATTGTTATTTTAAAATATATATATTGCGTCGCTCTTTCCAAGAATAGGATCATCGATAGTATTGATAGTTCGTTGCAACTATCAACATTCTGTCTCTCTTGTGATGAATAGTTTGTCGCAACTATCAACATTTCATCTCTCTTGCGGTGAATAGTTATTCGCAAAAACTAGGATAGGTTGTTTCTCTTGCGAAGAATAATATCGTCGATAGTATTGATAGTTCGTCGAAACTATCGACGCTTTGTTGCTCTTGCAACACATAGTTCGTCGCAAAAACTAGGATAGGTTGTTTCTCTTGCGATGAAGAGGATCGTCGATAGTACTAATAGTTCGTCGCAATAACTACTTAGGTCATCGCAAGAGTGAAAAACTATCATTATCGTCGACGATACCTTATGCTTGAATATTTTGTCCCAAGAACAACTATGGTTTTCTCTCTTGTAACGATCGCCCTAGGTTTTCATTCTTGCAACGATCACCGTTGGTCGTCTCTCTTTTGACGACCACCATAGGTCGTCTCAGTTGCGAAGACTTCCTTGGGTCGTCTCTCTTGCGATGTTATCCCAATTTCGGCGCACTTGCCATTGCACATGAGGCGACGTTTTGGGGGCCCAAGATTCATCGTAATCTCCATGAAATAACGTCGCAAGAGTGGAAAAATGGCCATCGAAAAATTACCCATCAACATTTCAGGGAGTTGGGATATATCAAGTAGGAGGGAACACTAGATGCCTACATCACAGAGTTTCAAAGACTTGCAGTTACTGTGACAGATATCTCTGAGTCAATATTAACGATGTTATTCATTGAAGTTCTATATAAACCACTTCGTGGTTGGGTGAAGGATTTCAAACCAGACACATTATAGGATGTTATCATCATGACATGGGACATGGAGGGTGTAGTCCCAAAGAAAACTTCCTTCTTCAAACCATTCATTCCACATAAAGGAAAAGACAAGAAACCTCCAGTGAAAGAAGGAACAGATAAGGAGAGGCTAGATGAGGTGACTTAGAATGAGTTGAAAAAAAAATCTATGTTTCATATGCAAAGATCCTTGGGCATCGGGCCACAGATGCATGGGAAAAGGAAAGGTTCACTACATAGAGGTTCATTAAGATAGTGATGAGGAAGAAGAGGTTCTACCAAAGTAGGGAAATGAGCAGGGGGACTCTACTCAAGAGAAGCCTCAGGAGGATGTAAAGGAGGTGGCTATCACCACTTTATCATGGAAAACCTAGATTCCACACCTTCAAAGTCAGAGGATTACTATAAGCACAAGGGATTACTACTCTGATTGATGGTGGGAAAACCCACAAATTCATTGATGCATCTTGGGTCGCCTGGATACAAATGGATACTAAGGATTTTGAGGGATTCATTATAGCAGTGGTCGATGGGTATAATTTTTCATGCATGAAGAATATCTCCAAGTTAGTCATGACATTAGGAAACTACACCTTGACCAATGAATTTTATGTCATCGACTTGGAAGACTCCAGTATAGTTTTGGGAGTCCAATGGCTTCAAACGTTGGGAGAAATCACGTCAAATTATAAAGTAATGAAAATGAAATTATTCACACCATGAGGTAAACATGATGTTCTCAGAGGCATGTCGAATAAAACCCCTATGGTTGTACCAAATAAAACGATGGAGGCCATTTTCAGGCAAGGATATATAACATATGTAGCTGAGTGTTTTATCACATAATAGGTAGATGCACAGGGCTGACATCATCATCATGCAGATGTTCATGCCTTGTTGAGAAGACATGACAAGGTCTTTGGGGAGATACCTCTAGGGATACCACCGGATAGAGGCTTTGAGCACACTATAAAGTTAAAGGAGGGATCTAAACCAATCATAACTACCCCTTACAAGCACCCAAATAAATTCAAAATGAAATAGAAAAGGCCATCAAGGAGTTACTTGAGATGGGGCATATCAAATTGAGTTCAAGTCCTTTCGCCTCTTAAGTGGTTTTGGTTAATAAGAAGGATGGAACAATGAGAATGTGTATAGATTATAAGGCCCTGAATAAAAAGACAATCAAAATAGGTACCCTATACCAAGGATCGATGAGCTTCTAGATGAGTTTCATGGAACAATATACTTTTCAAAGATTGATCTTAGATTTGGTTATCATCAAATAAAGGTCAGAGAAGAAGATATTCACAAAACCACTTTCAGGTTCCATTATGGGCACTATCGGTTCTTGGTTGTGCCATTTGGACTGACCAATGCACCTGCTACATTTCATTCATGCATGAATCACTTATTCAAAAAGAAGTTGTGGAATATTTTGTTGGTATTCTTTGATGATCTGTTTATATATAGTAAAACATGGGAGGAACACTCGGGGCACCTAGAGGATATTTTGAGCATCATGGAGAAGCATTCATTGTATTCCAAAGAGTCGAAGAGTGAATTTGTCATGATAGAGGTTCTATAATTGGGACATGTGGTCAGTGCACAGGGAGTACATGTGCATAAGGAGAAAATACAAGCTATAATGGATTGGCCACCACCCAAAAATATCACACACCTATGTGGCTTCTTTGGGATTTGTAGTTATTATAGACAATTTGTGACACTACTAAATATTGAAAAATTGTCGACGACTACTTGCAACAAAAGAAAATTGAAGATAAAGAGTTGAGTTTTTAATTTTTTTTATAAATCCATCCCGAGTTCGTCTCTCTTGCGACAAAACCTTTGGCTATTGTTGCAAGAGAGATGAAACCAGATCTACATCGAAAAAGTGATGCACGTGAAGATAGTGGACTCTCGTCTCTCTTGCGATGACCTTTGGCTATCATTGCAAGAGAGACAATTCAATGATGATCGTTACACTATTTGACGAAGTCAACATTGACCGTTACACTATTTAACAAATTCAACATTGACTTGGTCAATTTTCATCACTCTTGCAACAAAATAATATCTATAAATATTTTGCAAATTAGAGATGTTGCAACACTCTAATTGCTATAACAATGATGGTTCAGAAAGGGTATTTTTGTGCAGAAGAATGTCATAGAATATTAGAGGTGGGAAAAAATGTAAATCAAGTGAAAAGGGTGATTGTAGATGTTATTTCCCTTGCAAAAAATGTTTCCTTACACATCCAGTAAGAATTTTATAGCAACAGCTACAAAACATTGTAGGAAATATGGGCACATTGATGGGGGATTGAATGAATATCATCCCATGGTAATTAACTATATATTCATTATTTGTTTTTATATTGTCGATTTTATAAAAAATTATATAGATGTATATATATTGTTTGAATATTTGTTATAATACACACTAATTTTGCATGATTGTTTGTAATTATAAAGTTAGGGTTTCCCTCTAACTTTCTGCAAAATATTGCACCAAGTAGTACTAGTAGAAATGATGTTGTACAAGTTGATCATGAACGTGTTCAAGCAAATGAGGATCTCATGGAAGAAGATGATGGGACAAATCAAGTTAATGATCCCATGGAAGAAGATGATGGGGCAAATCAAATGATCCAAGATTTGTTTACTCAGCCAGATGAGGATGGGGACAATGATGGTATTTATGATGAACCTCTATTAGAAAAGGCAAATAAAAAACTTTATGAAGGCCAAAGGGAAAATATTATCTTCGCTACATTGCTTCTAGTGAACTTAAAGGTTATGAATAATTTGTCGAACACTTGTATGACACAGATCCTAAGGTATGTAATATGTTTCATCTCATATACATAAATGTTGACTTTTTTCTATTTGTTTTTAGTGTTAATTAATGTGTAAAATAAGAATGCAATTTTTATGATTAATATTCTGTACATTAACTAGTTATTTGTTATGTTGTAGATTGTTAGCTGAGATTTTTTTACCATCGTCAAATATTTTACCTTGCACATATCGATATTTGCATGCCATTATGAAAGACATTGGAATGGATTATCAAACTATAGATGCATGTCCTAATGCTCATATTATATATTATGGACAACATGCTTCTAAAACAGAATGCCCACAATGTCTTATCAATAGATATCAAACCGATAAAGTAATAAAAACGGTGCCTTGAAAGGTTCTTCAACATATTCCCATAATTCCACATTTGCAACGATTGTTCAGGTGTGAAAGCATAGAACAATTTATGAACTACCATGCACGTAACAAAAGTGGATGTGGTGTTCTTCGAATGCATGTCGATGGTTATGCATTTAGGGAAATTGAGGAAAAATGGGAAGATTTCAAAGATGAACCTCGTAATGTTAGGCTTTCATTAGTAGTTGGTGGTGTTAATCCATTCAGAGAGATTAGATCTATTTACTCAGTTGTTGACGGGCGAAACTGACCGTTCGTCAACTCGGAGAGTGGAACCGGTCCGAGGTTGTCTAATAACCCAAGCCATTTGGAATGGACCACCCTAACGAGTTTAACGGCTCCGTTGGCCGCCCTAAGGTCTCGTATGGAAACCAAAGAGAAATTATTTGAGCTAAGAAATCTAAAAGGAAACTAGAAATTAATAAAACAAAGACAAAGAACTAAACTAACTAAAGGAAACTAGAAACTAATAAAGCAAACTAAACTAACTACACTAATCTAACTAGAAATTACTAACTACTTATATCTACAAAATACTAACTATGATTATAATAACTCAAATCAACTACCTAATTATCAGCTATGATATTCCTTATTCACAAATATACAATATAGACAAACTACAGATTTAGTTAAAACCTGCAAAACTCATGTGATCGCTGCCCTGAGACAGCCAAGAATCTCTTTTTATCTTTTATGTTTTATGAAAAGAAAGAAAGCTAACTGAAACTAGACAATCTAATATATCTTACTGAAATTAACCAATGTAATATAAATCTATCTGAACTATCATTTATATTATACTAATTAATCAAAGCAATAAACATCTAACTAATTGACCTGGAAATGCTTCAAGTATGTCCTGTCCAAGATGACTTCTTAAGCGGGTTGGAGGAAGAAATTTTTAATCCTTAAGATTCTCGAAAATGATCAGCTGTGCTGCCTCTTGAATTATGTTACAGGACAAACAAGACATACAAGAAATCATAACAGTTTTCTAATGATAAACCTCTGCAATAAGGGAAACCTATTATGCAGCAAATTTATATAATAATTCAATCTACGAAGAAGACAAAGCTATAATTCATAAAATGAATCAATAACTATTACATCCTTTATCTCTTTGAAAGCAACAAGATATGTATAACAGTAAGAAATTATATCACTTGAATTTGATTTAGATAACAAAGTAATACTAAACCAGGAACAAAATGATATACAAAACTTGGAACAAAGTGTCGATATATTGAAAAGAAAAAGCTATAACAACCCATCAATTCTGCTCCAGTTTGAATCAGCATTACATATCCTTGTTCTTCCAAAACTAAGGATGTCTGATTATTACAAAATCATAAGTTTAAATAGGTTTCTCATAAGGTAAAACATCCTTGTGAATAATAGTAAACAGTCTACACAATCTGGGAATAATCCCTAAAATCCCTTAAACTAAGAAACTAAAAACGCAGATGAAATCCTTAAGATATCCTCCAACTGCTCCTCGTATCTATTACCAATTCAAATTAACCTGTAATAGACACAGAAAATCAAGTTAGAAGAATATTTCATAAAGAAAACAATAAAATTTTGACTCCAAAGACTCAGCTACAGAATCATCTAATTCTGTAGCTAGTCAAAAATAGCTAACAGGACTAGATCTCAATCAGATAAAATAAAATCGAATCATCTTTTGATAATCTTCAAAACAAATCACTAATAATCCAATTCAAAATTATCATACAAATCAAATCGTATCAAAGAAATTCAATTGAAACAGAGTACCCAAAATATTTATGTTTTGAGTTACCATAGGGTATAGTCAAACTTTGACAGGTCGACATTGGATATGGAACCCAATTCGAATGATATATGATACAATCGCAATCAATAATCTTGATCAAATAGGATAGCAACCATATCAAATAAGATTTGCCACAAACTACAATTGATATGATCAAACATACGTTACAGCTGTAGCAATATTATTTCAATTAATCATAACGATAGAAAGCCTGTAAGATTTAGCGCGATATTCATTCTATTTTGATCAAATAAGTGAAAACTGTTTCGATTCACATTTAAACCAACATGTGTAATAGTTTTGAACAAAATCATCATCTATTTTAATTGTTGTGTATGATACAGTCAAAATCAAACAGAATTGCTAACCATAACCCGAACAACAATCAAACAAAATCGGGTTTTATCAATGAATTCGTTGTTCTGGGTATGTCGTTTTGTTTTACAACTTCGTTTGTAAAAAAATATAGTTTTGTTTAATTCTTCAACAGAACAGGTATGACTTGCCTTACAAAACGATTGACAGGAAGTTGGTTATGATTTACATCAATTCTAAATATAGAACAAAACCCTGTTTTGCAACAAAATCGAAATCGTATCTAGACTGGTCAAAATTACATGAAAGCAGCAGATAACCATGGTAGATGAATCATAACCAATTCGTATACAGATTGTATTTCAATCGTGTTTGCAAAACAATTTTCTTATAATAGATATAACAGAACCTTTCATCGTAACCAATTTAAATCAAGCGAATCCAACCATTGATTACCGAAATCAAAACTAAATCCAACTCATGCCATAAACAAAATTCAATTTACAAATCCAATCATATACAGCAATACACAGCAGTGCATGTTTATATAACCAAGCAAGTCAATAATGTACACAAAGTTCACGAATATACCATATAAATGAGCAAGGGTTATACCATCTTGACCGTTGAGATTATGTCAAATTTGAATTGACAATAGCTGTAGCAGACTCGACATTTTTGAACAGGATCGAACCCATAGTTCTTTGTTTCTTGTCGTTGGGTTGTTCTCTTGCAATCTGACCAGTGAGCTTTGCCACTTGGTTTTCCAAATCGTGGATTTTGGATTGCAATTTTGGGACATCCAAGTAGTATCTTTCCAGCCACAACCCACATTGACCGCAAGGTGGTGCAACAGCTTGAACAGAAGGGGGTTTTGACGATTCCCCAAGGGTTTCATGGAGTGGTTCTATACCAGGAAAGTCAGGGTTATTTCGCAGGCAAGGAGGTAAGTTTTTGACGAAATCGTGAGGACGTTTGCCACACAATCCCTTGGAATAAGGATACTCTTCGGCGAGATATCGTTCTATGTCAGAATTAGAGTCCTCGCTGACAACGATGGGCTCTGTTTTGGCAGGGGGCTTAGATTTATTCCTCTCCATGCGAGAGATCAACCTTGCATTTTTCTTGCTTCTAATATTAGCACCAGCCTTTGCTCTAGTCTTTCTGGTTGTAGGTTTAGCGACTTCGGTCTGTTTAGTCACAGCCATAGATGAATTCGTAGGTGACTCGGGCTTAGGCTTAGGTAACAGAACATCAAAAGGCACAAGGGTAGGTTTTCTCTCGGTCACCATGACCTTATCCACCTGTGGAGGGTTGGACTCTTCAAAACCATTATGTCTGAGAAACTTATGCCAAGAATCACCACGCAATCCCAATTCATGAAACAAAATTATTTTAATCAAACCCACATGGAAGAGGCTAGTGTCAGCCTGGCTACGCTTGTATCGTTTAGCCATTTTGAACAAACTTCGATGCAGATAGTGAGGCAAACTTAGTTCGAATCCCATAAAAACCATTAATAAACACAAGTGAAACAGATAGACAAACCCGTACCTGCCTTCACAAGTAACGAATTGTTTGATAATCATTAAGAGATCATACCAGCGGGGTTTCAACATCTTTGTAGGCAAACCTTTGTCGCATGAGCTCACTATCCGAGACTGAAATAGTAATGTCCACGGGACATCATCAACCTTGTAGCTCTTCGACCATTTTTGTCCCTTGACAGGCAGGCTAGTTGCCATGCTGAGAAACTGTTCAGTGATTCCAAGCTGGACATCTCCAACTTTGGCTCGGCATCCGTCGAATGACAAAGCAAATTGTCGAGCTACAGTGAAGCTATAGCCATCAAATTTCTTAATGAAGTCAATCCATCCATAATATTCCAGGTCTTTGTATGCACTATCAAATGTTAACAACGCTTGGCACCCATTGGGCTCGGCCCTTACAACAGGATCCATGGCTTCTGTACATGGTAGGGTTCGAACTGAATGAAATAATGCATAAGTGAAAATGAGAGTGTTTGACAGCTTGAATGCTCGACGAGACCGGAAATAACTGCATGCATGCGAAGGTGGTGGGATTACCACCGCCACGCATTGTATTAATTGCTGAGTACAGTGTTATCATAACCATAATCGTTTATACCATGCGTATCGGCTAGCAAATAGGTGTGTCATCACGTTAACGTGCCATTTACCTGAAACAGAACCAACACCATACGTTCCACTCATTTCCAAGTGTACAGTTCCATCCAACACCATATCCAACGATAGATCGTGTCAATCAGTTGTTTTACACCAAGTTTAAATTTAACCAATGCCAAAACATGGTTTAAAACTATTGATCGCTCCATGAAATATCAACTCATAAAACAATATGTCCAAGCATCGTTTCAAAAAAATTAATCAACATGCACTCAAACCATTATTATTCTTTAAATTGACCTTATAATCTTACCAATGCATTCGTTTGCACAATGAAATGTTTGCATTCCAAAGTTTCTAAAACATTGCAATCGAGAATTTCTCATGATATTAATGAGTCAATAACCTATAAAAATAAGAATAAATGCATATGATATCAAAGCCATGATAACCTTGATAAGATCAAAATAAAACCAATAAATCTTGATGCTCACAAGCTTAGTAATCAAAAGATTCAAATGTGTAATGAAGGTAAGAATGGGCTTAAAAGACATAAGTTTGAAAAACCTTTTGCAATCATGCGATAAACCAATGGTCGAGTGTCCTTAGGAGAAATAAATAAAATACGACTACAGTCTAAATGATGAAAAAGGTATTTTCACACTTTCAGTTGTGAAAATCAAATCAAAATCAAATTGCAATTGTCGCAAAAATGAAACAATGTCTAGAAGCACAATACGACGATGATTTGTCATTAGCGAGACAAGAGGTGTAGGCAGCGTTTTTTAAGAGAAATTAAAAAAATGATTTGGCTGCCAACAATGGCGACACGCTGGGAGAAGCAGTTATCTCTATTAAAAGAATTCAAATCAGGACAGCAAATAAATTTTCGATCTAAAACAACCACACGAAAATCGTACTACATCATCATCTACTATCTTTTCCAGCAAAGTTTCAAAAGATGCAAACTAATAACAGTCTTAAAGATCAGCAAGTTATGATTTTTATGATAAAATATTCAATACTGTTGGCATGGCCACTGCTGCCAGTAGGCGTCCGTAGCCTCGACAGGGTTTCCATTTAACCCACTCGGACGTCTTTATCCTGTCAAGAAGCTCTAGATTAGAATAAAGGACTTTTTAAAAGAGGTTTCATATAATTTTTTAGATTTTCATTTACCCGACATTGCTTCGCTGCCAGCAGGCATGTTCAGTACCCCGACAAAGTTGTCTTGGCGTCATGCTTGCATTTACCCGCTGCCAGCGGACCTTTTCAGTATCCCGACGGGTTTACAAACACTTCCCACAGCTCTTATTAATATTTTTATTTTGTTTTTCTTTTATAGATAGCTGAGCGGGGTAACGCTGAAAAATCTTGATATGCTCACATATTTTTTAGACCTGTCCTTATTCATCTCCAGAAATGCTTTATTTCTAAAACAAATCACCATGACAAGGAGACATCCTTTTGAGTCATTCCTTTATGGAAAAGGGACAACGTAAAAAGATAAAGATGATCACAACAAACTTCACTTAGAGATTGAGATTAGTAAACTCCTTTCAAACAACATTTTCCAATATCATTTTTAGAAATATAAATCACTGATGTTTGTACAATCTTCAAGAAGTTATTTTAGCAAAGAAATTTTTCTTGTAGTCTAGGTCTCAATGGCTCAGTATATAAGCATGCATCTGTTTCAAAACACACCAAACTGATCAATCAAATCAAAATCATAAAATGAAAACGAAAGCAAATATAAAAACAAAAGGAAATATTTACATAATATACAAAAATAAAAATCAGGCAAAGTATATTTTCAGGGCTTGGCCATTCACCGGGTAGGTGTCAAGATGCCCTTCAAGACTTTGCAAACGGAAGGAACTAGGACCCAACTTTTCAGCAATCAAAAATGGCCCAAGCCACAAATTTTGAAATTTAGTGTGTTCACCCTTCCCTTCGTGTGGTTTGTCCCACTTTAAGACGAGATCGCCAACTTCAAAATTTCTATCAGAAGTAGAATTAGAGTCGAACCAGCTTTTAATCAATTGTTGATGTTGATCCAATTTATGCTTGGCTTGGTTTCTTACTTCTTCTAACTTCATCAAAGCATTAATACGGCTTTCTAAAGGGGGACATTCTTCTTCTTGAACTTTTTGTGACAATTGGAGCGAAGGAAGAAGAATATGAGGTGGAAAAATGGCTTCTCTGCCATAAACGAGGAAAAAGGGAGAGTTACCTATAGCAGCTTTGGGTGTTACCCTGTCAGCCCACAGTGCATTAAGTAGTGCGTTGTGCCAGTTCTTGTGATTTTCAGCCACGGTTCTCTTGATTATCTTGATCAAGTTCTTGTTGGTTGATTCTGCTAAGCCATTACCCGGGGGGTAGTAACTCGTGGAATACTTAAGCTTTATTCCTTTTTCTAAGGAAAATTTACTCATCTCAAGAGAGGAAAAGTATGAAGCGTTATCAAATACGAGACAATCAAGTATGTCAAAATGAGTAATGATATGCGAGTTAAGAAAAGCGATTACCTAACTTGTGTTAACAGTTCTTAGCGCGGCGGCTTCAGACCATCGAGTAAAGTAATCAGTGGCTGACACAATATACTTGTGTTGTTGTGAGGATGGAGGGTTAATAGGACCAATGAGATATCAAGGCCCCATTGCTGGAAAGGAGAATCGATTGTGACGGGTTGCAAAGGGAAAGCTGGTTTTTGCAATCGCCCTGACGCTTTCTGACAGATGATACATTTTCGGCACAAGCTGTGGGTGTCTCTAAAGAGTGTTGGCTAGTAGTAACCGGCTCTTAAAACTTTATGAGCAGTGGTATCACCACCGAAGTGACCACCAGCTTCTCCTGCATGCAACTCATGCAAGACTTTATCTTCTTCGTCTTTCTCAAGACAACGCATCAGTACGCCGTCAAAATTCTGACAAAACAGTATACCGTTAACCAGATGAAAGGAGGCGGATTTTAATCTCAAAGCTCTTCTTTTGGCAGGGTCAAGATGACGGGGTACTGATCCATGTAGAAGATAATTCCTAATATCATCATACCAAGGACTTACGAGGTTTTGAGTACAGAAAATCAAATTCTGATCTTGTCGTTCTAGGTCTGACGTGTCATTAACTTCTTGTTGTTCAGTTTCCGAATCAACCACCAATTTACACAACCCTTGACCTCTCACAATTTGAGCTGGAGTGATTTCTAAGTCAAATTCCTGCAAGGAGGTGACCCAGTTAGCTCTTTTCTCTCCTAATTCTTTTTGCACTAAAAAATTCCTAACGGTAGGGTAAGGGACAATGACCTTTGTTCTTGACTTCAAAAAATAAGATCGGAAATGCTTAACTTCCTTGAAGAAAGCGTAGGCCTACCGATCGACTACTGGGTAGTTAAGTTCAGCACCTTTAAAAGCGGAGCTCATAAAATCGATGGGTACTTCGTTGTTCTCGGCATTCTTCTGAGTTAGAACTGCGGCATAGGAACGATCTGAGGCAAAAGTATATAGCGTGAAGTCTTGAGAGAAATCAGGGCTCATGAGAGACGGAGCATCAATTATGGCCTTCTTTATATCGTTAAAAGCTTGGTTTTCAGTGGGTCCCCAGTGATAATGGATGTCCTTCTTTATTAGGTTCTGGAGAGGTCTGACCATTTCAGAGAAACTGGGGATGAATCTTCTCATGAAATTGATCTGACCTAGAAAGGACTGCATAGATTTTTTGGAGGTAGGTGGGGGGAGTTTAGCGATGAATTGTGTCCTGTCAGGGTCAATAATCATTCCATCACTAGACACAATAAATCCTAGTAATTTACCCTGTTCTACTGCAAGGATGGACTTCTTAAGGTTCAAGGAAATGCCGAATTTACGACATCGTAGCAGAACAGCTCGTAGGTGATCTAGATGATCGTCTTTGTTTTTAGAGTAAACAGTCACATCATCTAGGTATACTACCACAGAGTGATTGATCAAGCCTCGGAAAGCAATATTCATTGCTCTCTGAAAGGTAGCACCGGCATTAATTAATCCAAAGGGCATTTTGCGATATGCATAAGTGCCCCACGGGGTACGGAAGGTAGTTTTCAACTGGTCTGGCAGAGACATTAAGACTTGATTGTATCCAGAGAAACCATCTAGTAAAGACAGCCTTTCGGAACCAGATACTTGTTGAAGTATATGTTCCATAGGAGGGACATGATAATTATCTTTATCAGATGCTTTGTTGAGGTTTCGGAAATCGACACAAAGTCGAATTTCCCCGTTTTTCTTCCGCACTGGGACAAGGTTGGATACCCATTGAGTATGTCTAACAGGAAAAATTATTTTAGCACT
>CBVK0101108412.1:0-14179 GCA_900067695.1 Picea abies | reverse complement strand
GCTCTTCCGATCTCACCTGCCTCTGGCACAACTTATCCCATGTCTTGTTGTCCCCCTGACACTCGACCTAGTTGAACAGTTGCAACCACTTATACTTTGCATATACCCCCAACCAAGGGTAGTTTTGAGTCTTCATACATATTGACTTTGACCATGTACCTCCTCTAGTTCCTAACCTCACCCAGTAAATTTCACGAAGCCCTTTGCTTCTGGGAGTCGAGTCCCCCTTTTGTCGACATCAACGCAGTTTTCCAGAAGGGCGACAGTATCTTGACTCTCATTACCTTTCCAATGAGAGGTCTCGGACGGCACAGGGAGAACCATAAATTTCTCCCTGCTGTCATTGTCCCTAGTAACATTCAACTTCAACACTTTCTCATGTTACGGTGGGTCTTATTTTGTGACTATTGCAGTTATTTCTTATATTTTCCGAAGACCTCTGAACTTGGCTGGGCTATCAATGCCTACAAAATCCATGATATTTCTTATAGATGTCACTGCGTACTATTCAGAGTATGTTCCTCCGTAGAATTGTCTCTTGCCTTTATCACGACCGCCCCCGAGGGCACTGCAGTTCTCTACATCAACACACCATTCCTTTTTGAGTTACACGACACAAGCATGGGGCATGCTCGCCTCGTTTGTACATAGTTTATTTTTACACACCTTATGGAAGGTTGGGTTCTACAGGTTCCCTTCTTGGGTTCTACAGGTTCCCTTCTCCCTCCAATAAGTAACTCTTAACACTCTCACTATTGCTCTCTCTTACAATGGCACTCTCAGTAGAAGAAACGTTCATGAATTTCGGCTATACGTATGCTCCTAACCTCATCCATCAAGGGGCATTTGTTATCACTGAAGTTTCGTCTGAAAATGGTTACAAGAATCTAGCATCGTCAAATAGTTATGAGGCCAACCATGGACCAAAATTACCACAAAATCGTTTCCAAAAAGGGTAAAAAACTATACAACCAGTGACAAAATTAAAGTGCGCTATGACTACACAGGGTGCGTGCACACATGTGCAAAACATAAACGCAGGAAAAGCGCACATGTGCCTGATGCGCGACTGTGGTCACTAAAAGCTCCAAACATCTGAGAACGATGCATTTATGAGATTGGTCGGCCTCCCACCCACTTCCGGTTCAGCTTCCAAGTTGATTTGACACTCAAATTTGGACTAGATCTGACTGGGTGGTTGGTCAAAGACCTAAAAATGCCCTAATTAGCCTCTTTTCACACTACAAGCTAGTTGCACAATACCTCAAAGAGGTGCTATAAAACAAGGCCATGGGTGCACTTCATTTTCAAGGAATTCAATAGCAAAGTTATGCTGCTACTATTCTCTTGAGGAATCCTCTATTCTCATCAAGAGTATACTAGCATCATTACATTGGGCAATCCATCTCACCCCTTGAGTGGATTAGCTTGGAATTATTTCACCATTTTCATTCAAAGTTGTAAGAAGATCTTATTTGTGGGGGTCCAAAAGCCCTCCCTTAGAGGAAGAAGGGACTCATAGTCCTCTTTCTTCTTGGTGTTTTCTTTCACTGATATAAACCTTACCATTGGTGACATGAGTTTTATTGGTTATTTTGTTCTTATGTCCCTATGCTCACTAGTTTAGTTGTTATTTTGTTTCTTAGTTTAATTCTTAGTTGTTCTTTTATATTTCTTTCTCTAACCATTTTCCTTTACAGTTGTCCTGCTTAGCAAACCCAACTAAGCTTGTAAGCACCTCTATTTTTCTCATCTAGGTGGCAAAAGAGGTGCAACAGTTAGTAATTTGTTTATTTCCTTTTTAATAGGGCGTTCCAATTTAGGGTGCATCTTCCTCAATTTCTATTGAAAAGGCCGAGTCTAGGGTTTCATAGGGATAACATGTTGTATGATGTTAGGATAAAATGTTTTCAAGTCATCATACGTCCAAACAAAAACTTCTTTAAATTCTTTAAATAACTTTATAAAATCAGATATTTCTTGCTTGGAGCATCCCTTTCCCAAATTAATATTTTGAGGATTATCCTTTGTTCCTAAATTTACCGTCTCATAAATCAAAGAGGAACTGTTAGTTTTACAATTGACTGCCCCTCTAAATTTATCATGCAAGTCATAGAATTTCTTTAGTCTCACAATAGATCTAGGGATAGAGTTTATCATCTCGGATGTAGATTCAGGAGATCGAGTATTAGATATTACCATGAAATTATAGAGGTTCTCAGCATGAGTACCTTCATCAATGACTGCACCTTGGAAGGCACCTTCCATGTGCATAAAGTTGATGATTTGTTGGTCATCATCAAATACTCTCCAATTTGTGATGTTATCCAGGATCGACGGTTTGAACAACAATTCAATTGAAAATGCATTAGGGGAAAGACCTTCAGCAGGTAATAGTTTAGAAGAAACATTGGCCAATAAATCATCTTTTGAATTACTTAATCTAGGAATGGACTTTATGTTAAATGTTGAAAATTTTTGCATCAAACTCCATACCTCGGTTTGGTATCTTTTCAGATGTGGTGATAAGCAATGTATAGAGTTTCTTACCTGCTTAACCACTATTTCTGAATCACCAAATACCATACGTCCATATCCAAATATTTCCTAAGTCCTTGTAGAAGTTCTTCGTACTCGACGGTGTTATTAGTGCACTCAAACTCTAGCCGGCAAGCAATAAAAGTTTTATTACCTGTAGGATCGATGAGTACACAACCTGCACCTATTCCTTCTTTGGATTTGGATCCATCAAATTATAATTACCATATGTGTGCATCGTCAACAGTACTTTGCATACTTGGCAAGGCCGATGTCTGAGTATAGGTTATAACTTCGGATTGTTTCCCAGGATCCATAATAAAAGAAATTTCAGTCATGAAATTACTGAAAAAGGTAGTCATTCCCTGCATTTCAAATGAGTTTGCAGATGTGATGAATGGCTCATTTGGATCATTTAGATCTGTTACATTATGCTTTAGATAACGTTCTTTGTTTATCTTGATTTTGTTGGGCTTTCCATTTTCAGGCAGCCACAAGTGAGACCAATCTGTGACAAAGTAACCATGAAGTTGTTCTGACCAATCCCTTCTTAAGAAAAAACCATAAAGTTTAGGGATATCAACAACGATAATGTCAATTATCTAATGAGCCTTTGGATTGGACAATAATCTTATCAGAACATTCTTAAGATCACCAATTACCTTAACATTTATTCGATCTAGCTGAATGATTTTGAGATCAGAAGGTTTAACTTCTGCATTAATTTTTTGGCACATAGATAGAGGCATCACATTTGATAATGTACTAGAATAAACCATACAATTATGTACATTCCTATTAAAAATTTCAAAGATTAAAAAAAAGGCGGGACATTTTTCTGAGTGTTGATAGAAGAATTCTGTTGATTTTTTGTTGCTGTCCCTAAAACAATTTTATCTACATTCGCTACAATTTTTGCTACTAAGTCCCTTTTGTCTAGAGGTTGAGATGTATTTTTAGTTGGGACATTCTTAGTTGCATTTGAATCTATTTCTGCTAAATTTTCGCTGTTAGAATCGTTCTTTTTGTTGTTTTTAGCGATGCTCTGAAGCATTTTCTGCAAAACAAGGGGAGATTTCAGCAGTTAAAAAACATAAATATTAGCCCTCAATTTTTTTAGATCTTCAATTAAATCGTATTCTCAAACTGGGGCTTCTAATATTTGTTTAATTTCAGCTTTCTTTGACTATTTTGGAAACACATTTTTACTCACTTCAGAAGGGGGTTTGTTTTGCGTTTTGCTTCTCATGTTGCAGGGGTGAACAATTTCAAAATTTGCTTGGAAGATATTGTCCAAGAAGTAACCGAAGATAGTGGGAGATGATTCCTCTTCTTCCGGTACTTCTTCCTCAACTACGTCTTCAAAAATTTTAGGAGGAACATAAGCTGAATTATCATGTGCTTCTAAGATGGTTTGCAAAGCATATTGTAAACTTTTGAAATTTAGACCTTCTGTGGTCGGGTTTGGCCGATTGGGAGGAAAGAGTTTTCTGAAAGGAGGTTTAAAACTTCCTTTTCTTATGGATGCCTCCTTGGATGATCTCTTCAAGTCAATGACCTTGTTAGACAATTTTTGGAAATCTTTCTGCAAGCTTTCTAAGTCTAAAATTTCTGGTTGATTTTTATTTTGAGGGGGTCTAGTAAGGATCTCTATTTTCTTTTTAGAGCGTGAAGCTGTTTCAGCTTCACTATTAATATTATCTTGTAGTCTCAATATATCTTTCTCAATCTGACTTGCCTCCTCAAAGGATTCAAGCAATGTGTTCTTTTCAGACCTTTTAACCCATATGGCTATATTATTTTGCAAGGCTTTATCATAATATGCAATGATTAAAATTTTAGTGGGTATTGAATATGCATGGATTTTATTCTTTAAGGTCATAAATCTTTGGTTAAAATATTTCACTTTTTCCTTAGGATTCAATTTTAAGCTGGAGAGTTCCATAACCCAGACTTCTGGAGATTTATCATCTCCGAATTTTTCCAAGAAACAAGTTTCAAACTTGTACCAAGAGACAATGCTTTGGGGTTGTTGAGAAAAATACCATGTGGAGGCATTTCCCTCAAAAGTATAAGGGAATAATCTACATACTACATCCTCGTGTTCAACACTCTGGATTCTAATGGACGAAATAAATTTTTTGATGTGATCCTCAGTGGAATACTTTGAATATGGATCAAATTTAGGCATCCATTTCTCTGGATGTTTCGGTAATGGGTGTTGGGGTCTGGGTACAACCATGACATCTTGATTGAGCCAAGGTTTGGCATGATTTTTTTGGTTTTCCATGGGAGTTGGTGGTGTTGAAGGCTGTGATGGTTCTGATGAAGAATTGCCTTTGTTTGAAGACTCTCCTCATGAAGAGGATGGAGATGAACCAGGTGGGGAAGGTGGAATACCAGATCCTTCGGCTCTGAGGATAGGTGTTTTAGCAGGATTGGTAGTATTTTCACCTAATGGATTTTGGAGCAGACCAGTGCCTTGAATTTGTTATTGGATTCCTGAGAAATCAAGGGGTTGATTAAGTGGCCTACCAGGTTTTCTGATACAGGCTAAGGCACTATGCATTCTTATGAATGACTGACAAACAATTTCTTGGACGTTGACCCCTTGAGGAACTGGTGTCATTGGTTCAACGAGAATCTCAGAGTTATCATTTGACATAGTTGTTGTTTCAAGTGTAACGTTATTGTCTGAGTGACTACACGTTACGACTAGGGAGCGAGTGTGTGGGGAAGGAGTCTTTCAACATCCATGTGCCATCAATTAAATTCGGGCCCTTCTTCTAGTGCCATTTGTTGATGGGCGTAAGTGACACACCATCAATTGGAAGGTCAAATCCAGACTGGGGTTGTCTAAATAACCCAAGCCATTTGGAGTGAGATGACCTGACGGGTTTAATGGCTATGTTGGCCGACTAAAATCCTAAATGCGAAAAAGAAAATAAACTAATCTAAAAAAACTACGATACTAGGCACATGAATTTAATTATTTACAAGTGTTAAAGCATAAACATAAGCATGTAATTATTAACAAGGTATTTATAGTTTGCAAGTTTTGGTGGATGTCTTGCAAAATCAATATTTTTTCAATTGTTTACAAAGTAGATAAAGAAATAACATACATTTTATATTTTCTGTTTTATAATTTAAAAAAAATCTAAGAATTCACGCATACTAATAAGACATAATTTGAAACAAGAACATGATAATAGTCAAAGGCAATCTAAATTGTTTCTATTTCATTAATAAACAAACTAATAACATACATAGAATACAAGTAAAACTGACCTAAGATTAATCAATTACCAAGTTTATATCTCTGCGAAATTCAAACTCTGAGCTATCTTGCTTGTGAGAAAAACATGTAGCAGGCTTATGCTAACATTCCTAGAGTAAACTCAAAGGTGTGCTCCAGAGTAAAGATACAAGAAACAGAGTAATAAACATGTAGATCTTGTGATCTTGTAATGATGAATACTTATAGTAAGAGAAATTTAATATAAAGTATTCATGTAATATATCACTCAACATCAAGCATAAATCAATGATATTTGAATGAAATAACGATCACAAATATGATATATGAACAAAAAATTACAGACATAATTTAAAGTGAAAAATAAAATGAAACATTATATGCTAATAAGACTAAAGTTGCATAACATATTAACATTCCATAATATAAAAGGAAAAATGTAATGGAACAGTGTCACGTTGGACTAAATCCGAGGTGTGAACAACTTGTCCATACAATCTTGAAAGTTACTTGTCCATAATGCGTCCCAAAAAAAAGGTCCCCTTACTAGTGAGAATGAACATTATTTAAACTACTTCAAGTTTCAAATGCTCATATCTCACAGGATAGAGTTGAATCCATAATAATTGGGAAATATTACAAAAATAGAGAAAATAGTAACAACTCATGCAAGAGTTGGTTTGTTCAAAATTAAACAACAGTTTGATAAAACATAAAGAAGGAGTAACTACTGAACATTTGAGCATATAATTGAAATATTGTTGCTCCAAGTAATCAACAACACAATCTTCCATTTCTTGAGAATAGAAAAACTGATTTGATATATTAGAAAAAACAATTACTAATTATTCAAAAGAGACTTAGCTACAAAATCATAGATTCTGTAGCTAGTCTTATTTTTAGCAAACAAAATCAAAATTCAAATCTACTTATTTCATTTTTTCATAACAGAATTGAATGAAATCAAAACAAAAAAAAATGTGTTACCATTAAAAATTAGCCAAAGAGGGATCAGACAGTTCATAGTTTATAATTTCTTTGAAACTGGTCGTATTCTTAATGATTATATTTCCAGCCCTCTTGATTCGTTTATTCTCCCTCTCTGTATGTGCCTTGAGATCAAGATTCTCTCGTTTCAACAGATCGTTCTGAGCAGTCAAGGTTCTAATTAGGGCTTGTAAGAGAGGAACATCTGTATAGTAATGCTCTACCCAATCAAGGCAGCTATCATAGTGTACTGGGGTGACAACAGATTGATGTGGGACACATTTGACCAAGGGTTCTTAAATCTTACCTATAGTTGGTTCCAGATCGTGCCCAATATCCGAAAATACTTCTTTACCCTTAAGACATGGGGGTAAATTGGTCATGAAATCATATGGTTCAAAATGGGTGATAACCTCTCTCCTAGAACACTGATTTTCTGGGTCTTTCCATATCAAGAAATCCTCTATCTCATGATCTGAGCCTCGATCATCTATATTGATCGGTTCGTTTGAGCTCAAATGATTACCCTTTCGGTTTCTTAGTTTTCTAGAGATTAGACGACCAACATTCTTATTCTTGAAACTCAAATCCATGCACTATTGTTTCCTTCCTTTACAGAGTTTCTTGAAATTAGATTTAACATCAATATTTAAACTAGCATCGTTCATAGACACATGAGGATATTTTTCCTTTAATTCGGGAATCGCTTGTTCCAGGGATCTTCCAGGTGAAAACCTACATGGTAATCCTTCATCTAGAGGGCTTTTATCAATAAATTCTGGCCCATCAATTGAATTAACGAGATGGATTTCAATCACTGGCCTGTGTGAGTTAGGGTTTTCAATTAAAAGAGGATTGGCTATAGAATCGGCCTGTGTGAATCCATTTCTTATCAAAAAGGTTTCCCAATTGTCACCTATCTTCGACAGGTGATGAACCAACAAGAGTTTAACGAGTCCATGGTGAAACATGATCGAATTGATACCATGTCGCTTGTAACTCTTGGACATCTTATAAAGACTCATCAATAGGTAAAAGGGAATATCTAATTCAAACCCTATGAAATTAATAAACAAACAGACATGGTATAGAAAAACCACCACATATTGACCTTCACACGTAACAAATTGCTTCATAATTAAAAGTAGACTATGCCATCTAGGTTTTAACAGAGCGATATGAATACCTTTTATACAACAAGTGGTTTTATGGGATGTCATAAATAAACTCCATGGGACCTTTTCTATTATGGCGTTTTTAAACCACCTCTCTCCCTTTGATGGGAGCCCTGTTTCTTTTTTCACGAAATCCTCTGTCAATTCCAACTGTATGTCTCCAATCTTGTCTCTTAATCCGTCGAAGGTTTGTGCAAAAGATTTTGCAACCTGGAGATTATAGCCCTCAAACTTCTTGAGGAATACATCCCACCCATGATCCTTTAGGTCATCAATAGCGTCATCATGGGATAGTAAGGCTTGGCATCCATTTGGCTCTATACAAATGATTGGTGCCATGACCACTGTAATAAGGATGCAACATAAATCACTCGGAATATGTTTAGATTCCCAACGTGTGAGCAACAGAAACAGGTCTAAGTGGAGAGTGAAAGCATGAAAATAGAAGATCCCCGGGGCTATCATAACTCGGATAGGAGAATTAGGGAGAACAAAAACCAGAGGGTTCACAGAAACCCATACCATCTCTCACGATGAGTGCCAAAACCTACAGAGTACAAAACCCTATGCACATAATGAATAACTTCATTAATGCTTTGAGCTAGCAAGGTAAGGTGAAAACACAAGTACAACATGCCTGTACTCATTGGCATGAATTCTGATATGGCCATTTAAAATCATGAAAATAATATCAACAGTTATCCAAGTTTCTCCATGCATCAAAACATTTTGACAATGAACTATTGAACCATTGAATTCATAACAACCATAATAAAACAAAAAAATATTGATCAGGGATTAATCAACCATTTCATAAGATTTGAATTTTAATCACATATGGATGACTTTTAAAATGATATTTTTAAGGTAAAAGATTTTGAAACCAAGCCAAGTTTTATATTTAAATTCATGCTTACAGTCATGAATTAAAAATAAAACAAATGAAAATGCAAACAAACAAAACAAACTTAATGAGGTAAGATTTAATCCAATCATCGCTTCGAAACTCAGAAATATAAACATTTACAAATGGGAGGTGATGGTAGCTACAAAAAGATGTTATCTTTTTCGATCTTGTCAAAAATCAAAAAATCATGCTTGGCTGCCAACAACTGACAGTTGGAGTTTTTTTTTCACTTTGCAGGGTTCAAGTCTTGTACTTGCAATTGGGCTTGCGATTCTGCCGTTCATCATTGACGAGTAAGTTTCAATACCATAGTTTCATTTGTATTCGTTGTTTATTTTTTTTTGTTTGCAGTTTGAAAGTAAGAATGTTTAAGTATTTATTCATAATTCTTATCCTGCAGACTTTCCATAGAGGTTTTCATATCTTTTTCTCTTGTTATTAAATTTTCCTCCAATTTTTTCCCCAGGCTCTACACCATGTGCATGCCAATGTCATCTGCACAACTTCGACTTTCATTTTTCTAGCATTACAAATCCTGATCCTTTTTTGTATGTGGCGAAGTGGAAATGTAATGCCTCAATTAAATAAGGAAATTCCTTAGATTTCACACCTTGCCCTCGATGATATTCCTAGCTTACCCGGGAATGAGTACCTACCTATTCCGTATGGGAATCAAGCCTGTGTCTTTCACATGAAAAACACGATGTCAAGCTTGTTTCCTTTGCAGGATGTTCTTGTAGAAGAAAAATCCAGGTAGGTGTAGAAGGGATAAGTATGATACAACAGTAACTAATATGCAACAAAATTGCACACCATTGCCAGGCATTATCCATCTTTGTCGGTGACATATTTTAGTAAGTTATAAAGAAAAAAGTTCAAGGACCTGGAATGAAAATCATGGGTAGTTATAGGACCTGTTATTGCACTTTGCAAGATTGAAATCCTGCACTCGCAATTCGACTTGTGATTCTGTCATTCATCATTGATGAGTAAGTTTCAATACCATAGTTTCATTCATATTTGTTCTTTATTGTTTACTATTTACATTTTGCAAATAAGAATGTTTAGGTATTTATTCATCACTCCTATGCTATAGACTTTCCATAGAGGTTGGCATATCTTTCCCTCCTGCTCTTAAATTTTTCTCCAAACTCTGAACCATATGTATGCCAATGTTGTGTGCACAACTTCGTCTATCATTTTCTCTAGCATTACAAATCCTAATCCTTTACCTTATGTGACGAAGTGGAGATCTAACGCCTAAATTGAATAAGGAAATTCTTTAGCCTTCCCACCATGCCCTCGATGATATTCCCACCTTGCCTGGGAATGAGTACCTACATGCCTTTGCAAAATGTTCTTGTAGAAGAAAAAGATCTTGATATGGTGCTAGCAAGAGTAATTTTCTATGGAATGCAAATTGCAATATTCAATCTCTATGTCGCTTCGTGTGCAACATTGCCAACATAATGAATATTTTTTCAAATGCATTACACAATTTACATTTGAACGAAACCATTATCATTCCAGGAGACTTCAATGTTGACATGCTACAAAATAATTCCATAACAAAAGAATTGGAAAACTACATGTGCAATTACAATCTCCACTTTCTTTTGGTTAAGATAAAGCATGTACAAAACACACTTATTGACCATGTATGGTCAAATGTGCCCATATCACAATACACCCTATTTATCTTATACACATCTTGGTTTGACCATGATATAATTTGTCTTGTACTTGAATTATGAAATATAAATCAAACATATTACAAAATTATATTTCCATGTCTCAAAGCATATATGGATACTTTGTTGCACAAAACCAAATCATTTAGCTGGGATCATCCAACTTCTTAATATTTTATGTCTTGTAATATATTTTGGCCAGGAAAAATTCTATATAACCACAACCATGAATCAAGAAAAACAAAGATTCATGCTTCTGACTCTATATTTTATTTTATTCCTTTGATTCTCATTTACTATATGTACATATTACTTGTTTCCCCTTACATACCAACTTACATCATGTTCATTGTATTTTGTGCATTCCCACATTGAAACAAACAGAATAACTGGAGAAGACGAATGACTCTTAACCACAAATGTAGAAGAAGAGATAGAAAGGTGCATGCTTCTACTCTTATTTCAGATTCCATTGTTTTGTATTTCATTTATTGTCTGTAGATTTATTCTACTGATTTGCACCTAATTTATTGTATGTAAATACTACATATCTTCCTACATAATAACTTATCTTCATGTCAATTGTATTTTATGTACTGCTACATTGAAATAAATAGAACTGTATTTGTTTTTTTACATGTCTTTCTACATACCAACTTACCTTCATGTCCATTGTATTTTCTGCATTGCTACATTGAAAGAAACAAACTAGTTGGACAAGAAGATGAAATCTTATATGCCACAGCAGAGGAATTTGAAGTACAATATTCGAAAAGGTATACTAATAGTGATAGTAAATCAAACACACAAAACAAGTAGGTGGATAAAATATTGGACTAAAAAATGATGATTTGGAAACAATGGGCCTTTTTTGAGACTTCCTGCTTTTGAAAATTTCCCTCCCCTTTACTATTTTCCCACTCTCTATTATCCCTTTTTTTCCCTCTTCTATACTTAACCAAATTCCCTTTTCTTTTTCCCTTCTACTTTGCCTTTCTGGTTACTTTACTTAGTCATTTTTTTGAAAATGTCTAGGTGCGCAGGTTGGTGGACTCACGGGTTCAAATTTATACTCATGATTCTATACCACGAGTCCTACCGACCGCTTCCTCATTCCATAATTAACCACTTTTTCGATCGTGGGTTCCCAGGTTGGCGGGATCAAAATTGCACTTCTATTAGTCTGCGTCCTACAAACAACACCCAGAGTTTTGCGATATACAAATTGATAGCCGAACTCCTAGACTGGTGGGCTCAAGATTGCGCTTCTATTGTTTCGTGACCTACAAACAACTCGTAGAGTTCCACGATATACAGATTGACCATTAGTCTCCCCCATCATGCCCTATTTTGTGTTACACATTTTTTCACTCAAACTTTTTGAGACATATAATTCGACCATCGGGTCCTCACGTCTCCTGAGTATCCCTTGACACCCTATTTCATACTCCATCGACCATCAAGATTGTATGTGACATCTAGAAAAATTATGAACAATATACAATGCATATGCTTATTTAGTCGTTATGATGTTCATGTACGCATGCTTGCATCAGAAGACGTTGGACGAGTGACATGGGAATGAGTAGTCAATCATTGCAAACATCAACATAATGACAAGGCCAAAGGTAAAGATTCATACATTATACTCTTTCTATGTTTACCAAACAAATATCCTGAGTTACTTATTCATCTATGCCATGATAAATATGTTGGTGTCATCTACAACACATGCTTTTTAGTTCACAAGAAGCATCAATGAGCACAAGTGAAACACCCAACATAGTGCAAGCTCCGTAGAGTAAGAGGTATGGTTACAAAACTCTAACCTGCATACTTCATCCAAATTGTGCATCTACTTGTACATTTATGCCAAAAAAAAATGATACAAACTGCCATTCACATAACTTTTTCTATTCAAGAAATGTCACTAGGTCTAAACTTATAACACCCAATATACTATCGATAGAAGGCTTGAACAGTCGTTGAACTGGACAAGTGTTTGTCGGGGACATAATGGTCATGTATAGCACTTACTTAGACAAGGAAAACAAAACTAGATGCATTATGTGTGCTAGCATGACAGACAACGAAGCCATGATGACAATCACACTCGCTATCCCTACACAACTTGTCCATAAACATGCAGAAAAGATCTTGCTAGGTAATGGGATATCCATTACAATTTTTAATATATTACCGAAAATAGTATATGACCGTGGTGATTGTGATCGTATTATATCGCTCAATGAAACAAGTATTGTGGAAAAATTTCCCATGGTTTGTTGAGAATATCGTTTCATACCGAACAAAACAATCAATCAAATTGCACATAGCAATGACATTTACCCAATCAGAACCATTGGTGTAGTTGTCACACTCGCAAGAAAATTTGGCTTGCAACACATTCTCCATATAAAAGATAGAGAGTCAGACAACGACAAGGCAATGGTACCGTTCTCCATATCCAGTTTTGTCCTTTACTTTCACATGCTCATATATCTTAGTTATGTTACACAACTATTACACTGTTCCATGTTGCAACTACAATTGTTCGACACCTATTCAAATTTATTTTCCTCAATGGAACAACAATTGCATAAAGGTCAATTTCCACTTATGCTCTTAAAAAATATAACAAAGAAAATAGATGTTAAATGTAGGGGCTGGAATTAATTAAACAACCATTTAATTTACAACATAACCATAAAATTCAAGAAATTTCTATAATTTAGCACATTCGCCTACAAATTTATCAATAATAATAATTTTTTTATAAGAGATTAAAACAATGCATAATTTGAAATACCTAAACCTGATGCTAATAACCCTCCGTTGTCCAAATGCCTTCTTGACCGCTGCTGCACCGTAAAACACTACCCAAAACCTAGTTCCTCCCTACCAACTAGGTAACTTCCTAGCTCCAGGATATCACATGGATATCTTGGCCCCCGTGCCCAAAACCTCCAGCAACCCCGGTGCACTGATACAATCCCACCCCAAAATTTTCACTTCTCTTTGCAAATCCCAGAGCTCCCAAAATCCATCCCCAACCTCCCGTAGCCTCCCTTCCCGTCAACCTCCTTCCCCTCCTTATCCCTCCTTCACTGACTTCCCCCCTCCTTTACTCCCTACCTAACCCATTTATTACCTTCTTATCCTCCCGCCGTTAATGCCCCTTATCCCTCCTTTATTATTTTATCCTCATGTAGTTAATATGTTATCCCTTGTTGGATACGTAACTTAATTTAACAATATAGTTTATTATCCTCCAATTATTTCTTTACCTTGAGTTAATTAATACTTAAATTAATCATTGACAATCATGAATAACTAATTAATAATAATTAATTAGTAAATGTTATTTTAAGAAATAATTATTGTTTAGCTAATCTTTTAGGACAGTTAGATTATTAAATTAATTATAATTAATAATTCTATATGTCTATTTAAGCAGGGTCGTTACATACACCCACCCTTCAGGAAACTTCGTCCCGAAGTTAAGGTATCTTATGGTACAAAGGACAAGAAACATGGTTCACACATTCATAACAAGTAACCGACATGATTAGTAAGTAAGTCAAGAAAACTCATACATACTAGTGTATATGTACAAGAAATG
>CBVK0101108409.1:0-23152 GCA_900067695.1 Picea abies | reverse complement strand
CTCTTCCGATCTCACTCGATCCGCCATCAATGTGCCTATATTTTCTACAATGTTTTGTAGCTGTTGCTATTAAAACTATTACGGGACGTATGAGGCAACATTCTTGAAAGGGAAATAACATCTACCATCACCCTTTCACCCTCTTTACTTTTTTCTCCACCTCATTATATTCTACGACATTCTTCCGCACAACTTCCACACAAAAATACCCTTTCGGAACCGTCGTTGTTATAGAAATATTGTCGCAACATATTTAAATCGTAAAATATTTATAGGTCACTGTCGTCACAATTGGGAGGAACATTGACCAAATCACTATTGACTTTTCCAAAGAGTATAACGGTCATAACGGTCATATCGTCGTTCTCGCGACAAAAGTTGACCAAATCAATTTAGACTTTGTCAAATAGTGTAATGGTCAATATGGACTGTATCAAATAGTGTAACAGTCAATAGTTAGTGTCACTCTTGCAACGAATTCACACGTTCGTTGAAATAGAGATGATAGTCCACTATCTTCATGATCGTTTCAAAAAAGACGAAAGTTTGATTCCATCAAGAGAGCGATGAATACATGCTGGATTTATAACAAAATTGAAAACATGAACTTTTTCTCTTGAATTTTGCGATGAAAGGGTACTTTCGTCACAAATAGTCGTCACAAATATTTCAATATGTAGTAGTGATTTCTTTTCCCTTTTTCTTTGCTCCTCCTTCCGGTAGTCGATTTTATTTTGATTTTTTGTCATCAAGAAAATATGATGAAAACTGTTGGACGGGCAGTTTTAGATGAAATTTAGGATGAAAATGCGCAGAAGGAAGAAAATGCACAGAATAAAGAAAGCACATAGAAGGAAGAAAGTGCGCAGAAGAACATAATCACGTAGGAGGAATACAACATATAGACAAAAGAATAAAGCAAGGAAGCGAGAGAATAAAGTGTGAAGGATGACAGTGCGACATTCCAAAAATAGAAGAACAACAGAAAAGCTGCATAAAGAGCGAAAAATAGAACAAATCAAACAACTAGTTAACTAAAGTTGGCCATGCCATGCATTGTAATGGGCTATATTTGGGATAGATAGAATATGGATTTAAGCCCTAGATTTTGGGTATAAATATGTAATAGGTTGGGAGATAGAGAGAGACTGAGCGGTGAGGTTGAATATTATGCAAGAGTCATGAATGTAGTAGTCAGTTGGTAAGATGAAATATGAATAAAGAAAGAGTTTAGAGATAATATCATGTCTTGTGTTCTTTAATTGTCTATGTGGATTTATTAATGATGTTTCTATACTTCGTAGACTAGACTTATTTTATGTATTGATCACAGTGCAATATTCATGAATGACTGTAATAATGAAGAACATACATAAGCTAGAAGAAGGTACAATGACTCAGGTATCTACCTCCCTTTCCCTTACTATTGTAGAAGCTTGGTTCTTGCAGTCACAATAGATACCTTGGGTGAGACTTCATCTACACAAGAAAGTGATGCAGAAAGGGACAATATCTTGTGGGTTTGTTGGTCATAGTTAAACCGAACCTTGAGTCTTACAACCCATGAGTAGACCATTTGAGCCAGCAACAACAAATGATCTACTTTTTTTATTTCCTAGAACAAAAGGTTTAAACCCTCATGACACTCATATAGATTCAATTTCTCATTTAATTGCCCCAATTCTTCCCTTAATTTGTGATTTTTTTTTAGCAATTTAATATTAACTTGTTTCATATTTTGATAGGCCTGTTGATAATGTGAATTACAGTACAGGGGTCTCTTACTTACAGTAGAGATTTTCTTAATTTTATTTCTCAATTTGATAACTAGTTTTCCCAAATCCACATATTCTATAACCGCACCAACTTCTCCAAAGGATTCATATTCTTCTTCATAAAAAATAATTACGGGTCCCTAAAAAATTTCCTCCATTTTGCAAGGTGTACATGACTTTTTAGGAACATTCCATGATTATTTTTGTATCAGTCGCACCGACCTTCACAATACTAAAGTTTCATTTTTTATTTATGTTATCTTTTCTTCCTTTTGAACCTTGGATAGTAGACCTGCAACTTTTGTAACTTCTGTAGCTTTTGCAGCCACGTTCTTTCATGCTCCATATCCCTTTGATTGCTTCTCTTCCTCAACTGACATCTCTTCTTGATCAAGATATTATGCTTGATCAAGAACCTATGAGGACGGATCAACAAATTCTGCAACCATATACATATCTTCTCCTCTGTCCTATATATACTCCTCTTCCTCGACTAAAGCTTCTTGTGCATGTTCCTCAGAAAACAAAGAGTCCCAATTTCTTCCAATGGTAGACAAAGCATCACATACCAACAATTTAATGAACCCATGAAGGGTTATACTTATGACTGGATTATGGTTTTTTTATGCTTTGGAACTCATCAATTCTAAGGACCTCAACAAGAAATAGGGAATGTTCACATACCTATGGTGCCTCATATGAACCAGTAATAAAAAATGGTAGCCATACAATAACTTATATTGACCCTAAAAAGTAAAAAATTTCTAAACACACGTGACAACATGTCACTAGGGTTCAACTAATGAGCTCCTGAGAATTCCCTTTGGGCCTCCATGCAAATGCTCATTGGTTCCTATAACAAATTCATATTTCATATCAGTATAATATACTCGACTATTAAACCATCTCTCCCCATCAGTAGCTAACATGTTACTCTTGAAATAGACTCCTTAGTGACTGGAATTTCAATACCCCTGACTCTATCCACTAAACCATGTAGACCTTGGGTGAATTCAATGGAAATTTCAGTGTCAAATCCATGTAATTGATGAAAAATACCCCAACCAACCCATTTGTTCGAATATTGAGATTGTTTGATTATGTTGATACACCATCGCAACACCTACGGGTTCATGGAGGGTTGGGGGTCCTCCCATCAAAACAACTCAAGTGGTCAACAATAAGATAACTTGTGAACTGTTGTGGAATTTGCAGCAAGGAATAACTTGAAATGAGAAAAGACACAAGGAATGAATCCAACAGATTCCTTTTCATGTATGAATTCCTTGCATGTCACATCAAGGGTAAGGTTTGGTATTGAATTATAAACATGTGTGGGATATCTCATTATGATTATGTATGCATAAGATATGAAATTATAATCATTTAGGGAATTGGAACATTCGTCATGATATTATTGTGAAACAAGGACAAGAAAAGGGTTTAAATTCCTTTTTATGGACAATCATATTGACCAAAGGAGAATCACCCCAACTTAATGTTTGGCCAGACCACGGGACAACATGATAACTTTGCACAGGAAGTAATGATTAAAATTTTATACATCAAATGAATTAAGCAAATAAAATAAGTGTATGTGTACCTAAGAAAAGTTTGGAAACATACAAACCAATGGTCATGGGAAACACCAGCCATAAAAAAATGGAGTGTGATATAGAATTCCAAAATGTTGAATTTTGAAGCCAAAATATCCTTGTAGAATTTTGAAGAGTTGAAGAATGTAGAAGATCAAGGATCTGCAGCTGGAAGTAACAGATAGGATCTGTAGCTATGATCTACATCTCATATGTACATCGAAATATATAAAATATAATACTTCTAAAAGGATAGAAAGAGTAATGAGATCTTCTTGTGAAGTATGATAGTTCCTTGAAGTAGATGAATTTTGAATATGCTATAGCTAAGCTTCTAGAATGGGATCTCCATCTTGGTTATAGAGATAAAGAAATTCTATAGACCAAGAAGTTGAAATAAGATGTCTGATGTGAAATCTTGTTTTGTCTGTAGCTTAAAAAATGTTGAGATGGAAACTTGGAAGAAACCAATTCTTCTTATTTTGTATATGCATTGAGGACAATGCCAAAATAAGGGGGAGGGGAAATTAATACCCCAATTTTGAGTTATAGAATATGCCAGAATGCTAAATTCCAAAGCCAAAATATCCTTATAAAAATTTGAATATTTGAAGAATGTAGTATCTTAGAGATCTGAAGACAGAAGTAGCAGCTAGGATCTGCAGATGTGATCTACAACTCATATGTACAATGGAATATATAAAAGATAATACTTATGAAAGGACATAAAGAGTAATGAGATATTCTTGTGAAGTATGATAATGACTTGAAGTAGATGAATTTGTGATATGTTGTAGCTAAACTTCTGGAATGGGATTTGCAACTTGGTTATAGAGATAAAGAAATGTTATAGACCAAAAAGATAAAAAGAAGATGTCTGGTGTGAAAGCTTGTTTTGTCAGCAACTTAAAAAATGTTGAGATGGAAACTTGGAAGCAACCAAGTCTTCTTCTTTTGTATATGCATCGAGGACAATGCCAAAATAAGGGAGATGGGAAAGTAATACCCCAATTTTGAGTTATAGAATGCCATAATGTTGAATTCTGAAGCCAAAATATCCTTGTAGAATGTTGAAGAGTTGAAGAATGTAGAAGATCAAGGATCCATAGCCAGAAGTAGAAGCTAGGATTTGCAGTTGTGATCTACAACTCATATGTACAATGGAATATATAAAAGAGAATACTTCTGAAAGGACAGAAAGAGTAATGATATATGATTGTGAAGTATGATAATGCCTTGAAGTAGATGAATTTGTGATATGTTGTAGCTAAGCTTCTAGAATGGGATCTCCAAATTGGCTCCGCAGCTTGGTTATAGAGATGAATAAATTTTATAGACCAAGAAGATGAAAATAATGTCTAATGTGAAAGCTTATTTTATCAGCAGCTTAAAAATGTTGAGATGGAAACTTGGAAGCAACCAAGTATTCTTATTTTGTATATGCACCGAATACAGTGCCAAAATAAGGGGGAGAGGAAAGTGATACCCCAATTTAGAGTTATAGAATGAAAGAATGTTGAATTCTAAATCCAAAATATCTTTGTAGAATGTTGAAGAGTTGAAGAATGTAAAAGATCATGGATCCACAGTTGGAAGTAGTAGCTAGGATCTGCAGCTCATATGTACAGTGGAATATATAAAAGAGAATACTTGTGAAAGGAAATAAAGAGTAATGATATCTTCATGTGAAGTATGATAATTCCCTGAAGTAGTTGAATTTGTGATATGTTGTAGCTAAGCTTCTATAATGGGATCTGCATCTTGGCTATAGATATAAAGTAATGTTAGAGACCAAGAAACTGAAAGATGTCAAATGTGAAAGCTTGTTTTTTCATCAACTTAATAAATGTTGAGAAGGAAACTTGGAAGCAACTGAGTCTTCTTCTTGTAGTAACAAGGAACATGACTTTAGTAGGAATAGTTGATGTCTTTATTTCATTTGTCTTTATTTGATTCAGGTAGCATTTGTTAATGGTATTGCAATGGGATCAGGTGAAATTATAGAAGTAACATGCACATTTCAAGTAGTCACCGAGAACACCATAAGTTATTCAAATCCTCAATGAAAAATTTCCTCTTCTTATGTAGACAGATCATAGATATCTTTCCAATTTATAATGCAAGTAGACTACCCCCACAAAGTTAGATTGAGATGGTGATATGATTTCAATGGCATCTCTAGTGCACACATATATGGGATAATAAGGATAACCACTATATTATTATCCACAAAATGGGGGAAATGTAATCCAAGTCATGAGATGGTAGGTTGGAGGAAATTAATAAATTCCCAGGATGGATCTACTAGCACACATGACCTAGAGAACCTCTAGTATTTTTTCACTTCAAGCGGAAGCAATGTAATGCAATCTTATTATTATTTTTTTAATATGCATAATTTCATCGACTATTTGACAATTCAAAAATTTGGCAATTTCATTTTCTATTCAACAAATGTGTCCGTCAAATATCCAATGAATAGTCCAACAGTACAATCCGTCGGAGGTATAGCACCTCCGTCGGATCCATTGTATATACATCGCATATTTGATGCACTTGAGAGTCATATATCCAACTTTAGGTCCCACATTAATATCCATCTGATCTATTGTATGGATGTCACATATTTAACATGTAGTTACATCATACTTATGACACATATCTACTGGAAAGAATTGCTAATTTCGATGAGATTTTGGTCCTTAGGGTTGTCATCATAACAGACGATGATGTGTCATATATCCGACATCAATATTTTCATTGGGTATCCAACCCCATTACACCGACAGAACTAGTAACCAGGTTACATTGAAGTGTTGATGGAATTGCGTCGACGAATTGACATACCATCGTCAGATTTCAGTGCACAAGAAGTAGTGTATGGACAATATTCTATTTGAAAATTGTGAAGAGAAGCAATTGTTTTGTTGTTGTGCAAATTCATGTTGAAGATATAGAATTATTGAGGTACCATTAGAGAAATGTTTTGTCCAAACCATGCTAGAATCCCTAGAGGGGAGTGGGAAGGCCTGAGGGACTTTGAGCAGTGAAGGGGGATCCCATCCCTTGGGTTGTGTAGGTTGTGGGGAAAAGAGCTGGCGGAATTGAATCAATTGTGGGAAATTGATTGTTGAGAGGGTGACTATAGCCAACCTTAGGGACCGTCGTCTCTTGTGGATTCATAGCCCTAGCTTGGGGCTGACTTTCTATTGAGAATTGGAATAGAAATTCTATGGTTGGGAGGAAATTTCATCCTCTAGAGCGGGTTGCATACTTACTAAGATAAGTTTTTTTATTTGTTGTGTTTATTCATGTTAATTGTTGATATAGTTTTTGTGCATTTTACTTTGAGATGTTTTGGTTATTATTGCATACTGTGAGTAGAATGATGCATGCAAATTTCTAGTTATGTAGTTGAATGTGTTTAGTTGTAGTTGTGCATGATTAAGTACTTTAATTTACATTTTTTAATTATCATGGACCATTGTATAAGCTTGTGTAAAATTCCATATATAAAAAGTATGCAGAACAGAAATAAAATGCTAGAAATGGCAGATGAACAACAACATAACCATAACAACACCACAATAATACCAAAATGATACCAAAATAACACCAGAAAGAGAACGTTGATTACTGAGAGCAATGTTCACTTGCCTCTTTGAGGGGGAAACCTCCAGTCGAGCAGAGAACTATTACAATAATATCAAAGAAAAAATTTCTCAGACCCTCGACTCCTATTTATACTAAATATGTCTATCAAAAGGACCATCTAGAGGAATATCCTTCTAGAAGAGAAAGCTTCTCTTAGATATTTTTACATTGGACTTATTCTTCCTTATTGCTAGGCCTTATTAATATTGACCTTTATTACATCGAAATATATTATTCTATCTACATGAGAGGTTAGGTCCCTAACATGTCCTCCCCCTTAAAAACAACCTTGTCCTTAAGGCTTGAGATGTGGAAATTGCTGCAGAATGGTAGTTGGTTCCCAAGTGGCATCTACTGGATTTGTATCTTTCCACTGGACTAACAATTCCTTGATGGTTCTCTAACGAAGACGATGCTCATGCTGGTCCAAAACTAATTGTGTTTGTAGCCAAATGGAACCTTCTTCGTCCAGCTCGAGAAGGTTGGTTTGAGTTTGGCACTTAGTTCCAATCACCTTCTTTAAGAAAGAAATATAAAAAAAAGGATGGAGCTTAGAATGAATAGGAAAAGCTAACTGATAGGCCACCTATCCCACATGCTTGAGAATAGTATAAGGACCATAAAATTTCGGTGCTAGTTTATGACAATGGTCATCCTTGAGGGAATTTTTCTTGTAAGGTTGCAGTCGAAGAAACACATGATCCCCTTATGAAAATTGGCATTCAAAGTGACCTTGATCTACTTTTTGCTTCATGTGATTCTGGGCCATGACCAAATTCTCTTTGAGGGTACGGAGAATATCCTCTCGAAATGTAAGTGTTTGGTCAACCGCTTGGACCTTCGATACACCTGGAAAATATGAGAGAACTAAAGGTGGATTTTGTCCATATACCACTTCAAAAGGAGTCATGTGGGTAGCTATATGGTATGAAGTGTTGTATCACCATTCAACTAGTGGTAACCATTGAGCCCACTGATTTTTCTTTTCTGAGGAAAAACACCTCAAATATGTTTCCAAACACTTGTTGGCAACTTAGGTTTGACCATCAGTTTGAGGATGATAAGATGTGCTGAGATGCAATTGGGTGCCTTATAGCTTGAATATTTCTTGCCAAAAATTGATGGTGAAAGTTGGGTCGCGATCAGAAATAATAGAATGTGGAATGCCATGAAGCTTGAAGACCTGGTCCATGAAAATTTGAGCCAAAGTGGATGTTGTAAATGGGTGTTGAGGAGCACAAAAATAAGCATACTTGGAAAGAAGATAAACTACCACCATGATGACTGATTTATTTCCTCATTTAGTTAATCCTACAATAAAATCCATAGAGATATCCCTCCAAATAGTAGGTGGAATCGAAAGCAGTTGTAGTGTGACAGGATATTTGACTATTTCGCCCTTGTTGCATTGACACACATCACATGCAGCCACCAAATTATGAATTTCTTGTTTCATACCATCCCAGAAAAAGGAACGTTTGACCCTGTCATAGGTTTTGGTAAACCCGGAGTACCCAGCTATGGGTGTAGCATGAAGCTCAGAAGGTACCGTGGTTTTAAGTTTCAACTATTTGCTTAAATATAAACGACCTTTATATCGAAGCTCATCATGGATCCAAGAGTACCCTGGGGAAACTGGAAAAATGGACTACAATTTTTGTATCAGATGTGAATTTTTGGGATCTTGTATCCATTCTTGGCGAACAGCTTGGAGCCAATATGGTACAATGAAGGAGAGAGAAAAAAGGGACCCTTCATATTCATATTTTCAGTAAAGTGCATCGGCAACCACATTGTATTTTCCTTTATTTTAAATGATCTCATAATCATATCCAAAGAGCTTAGTCACCCATTTTTGTTGCTCTGGGGAGGAAATGTGTTGTTACAGAAAATACTCAAGGCTTTGATGATCTATCTTAATTTGGAGGTGTTTCCCCAATAGATAAGGGCGCCAAAGATCAACATCATGTAGAATAGCCAACATTTCCTTTTCATAGATTGATTTGCCCAAATTTCGCTCAGACAGTTGTTTGTTGGTAAAGACCAAAGGTTGACCCTCTTGCATAAGGACAATGCCAATTACTTTCCCTGAAGCATCACATTCTAGGACAAAGGTCTTTGTGAAATCAGGAAGGGCCAGGACTGGAGTGGTGCACATGGCCATATTCAAGGTTTGAAAAGCCTGAGAAACTACTAGTGTCCAAGTGAAAGAATTATTTTTAAGGAGTGCAGTGAGAGGTGTTGCAATCTTTCCATAATTCTTAACAAACTTGCAATAATAACTTGTTAAGCTCATAAATCCATGCAAGATTTTGAGAGTCTTTGGGTGAGGCTAGTCATGCATAGCTTCAATCATTTTAGGATCCACCTTAACACCGACCTTGCCAATGAGATGACCCAATTACTTTACTTCTCAGATGAAAAAATCACATTTAGATTGTTTCAGGAAAAGTTGGTGCTAAGAGAGTAGATGGAGAAATCGATCCACTTGAGAAATATGTTTTGTCCAGGTTTTTCTATATATGAGGATATCATCAAAGAAAACTAAGACAAAATGGTGGAGAAAAGGATGGAAGAAATGATTCATGAGGCTTTGGAAAGTGGAGAGAGCATTACACAAGCTAAACGACATGACCAAAAACTCATAGTGGCCCTCATGATTTCTAAAGGAAGTCTTAGGAATGTCTGCCTCTTTCATATGGATCTGGTGGTAGCTAGAACAAAGATTAAGTTTAGTAAAGAACTGGGCGCCACTCAATTCATCCAAGAGGTCATCAATGATAGGAATGGGAAATTTATCTTTAATGGTGAGTTTGTTGAGGGTGAGGAAGTCAGGACACATGTGCCAAGAACCTTCTTTCTTAAGGACCATGACCACATGAGAAGAGTAGGGGCTTGTACTAGGGAAGATAACACTTGCGTTTAGTAGTTCTTGAACCATTTTACCAATTTCATTTTTTTGGGAAAAGGGGTGATGATAGGGAAGGATATTGGGAGGAAGGATTCCTGGGACAAAGGGAATGGAATGATCATGAACACCATGGGAAGGAGGGAGTCCTTGGGGAGTGGAAAAAACAACTTGATGTTTAGAGAGGATGGATTAGAGGTCTTGCAGCATAGAGGGTGTCTCAGTTGCTTGTATGGCATTGAATTTGGAAATAACGCCAAAATGATCTTTTTTGAGCATCTTTTCCATGCGATAGGAACTAATGATCGTAGGGGAACCGACGGTGATGCCTTGGAACTTATACTTTTGGCCCTCCTGGTCGAATTGCATGGTTAATTCCTTAAAATCCATGAGAATGGGACCCAAAGTCCTTAACCAGTATGCACCCAACACAATGTCACAACCGCCCATGTAGATAACAAACATATGATATTTCAGGTGGTAGTCACCAATTTGGAGATTCACATTTTCACAACGCCCTCCACATTTCATGGACCCACCATTGGAAATCATGATTTGGAAATTATTGATTGCATGGATATAGAAATTAGTTTCTTGGGCAATGTGGCGATGAATAAAATTATGGTTTCTTCCACTATCAACAAGAATGATGACCTTCCTATGCTTGATGTAACCAATTATCTTGAGGGTTTGGGGAGCAGAGAAGCTAGTGAGAGCGTTTAGGGAAATGACTGGTTCTAGTTCGGGAGGGTCTAGGGGAGGGGTTATGTCTGTGGGTTCAGGTGACACAGACACGAGGGGAGCTTCAACATCCTTCAAGATGGCCATAAAAATATTTTGTTCCTTACACTTGTGTCCCATAAAATATTTATCATCACAATTATAAAAAAGGCCTTTTAGTTGGTGTTCAACCATTTCGGCCCTGGTCAATTTTTGGATCTTTAGTGGAGTAGAAGGAGGAGTGGGATTTACTAGTTTAGTGCGAGGAATAAAGGAGGGTTTCTGGTTTTGAGAAGAGACAACCTGTTGTGCTTCCTTATCTCTTTTATTAGCCTCCACCCAAATCTAAGGCCGAGCCATGAGGACATGGGAACAAATATCATTCTTGAGGCCACTGATAAAACATTCTCGGAAAAAATCATCAGACATGCCCTCTGTACAAAAAGCCAGTTGCTCAAAAGAAGCTATAAAGTCTTCCACTGTGCCATATTGTTTCAAATTTTTCAAACAAATTAAATGGTTGGTGTCAGTGTCAAAGAGTTCATAAATCTTTTCCACAAAGTGTGTCCAAGCAATATACCCTTGGTGAGCAATTTTTCTCTATTGCCACCATTGCCAATGTTCTTGATCTAGATGGAGAACACCATACCATAGTTTTTCCAACTCATCCGTAATGTCATACAAAGAGAAATAATGTTCCATTTGAGTTACCCAACCAGTAGGATCTGAGCCATCAAATTTGGTCACATCCACATGCGGAAGATGTAGGTCACGTTGAAAGTGATGGGGTTGAAAATTATGGGAATGAGAGGAAGTTTCAGCTTTGGTATGCAAATGTGGGTCAGATAAGGGAGGATCTATAGGGATATGCAACTTAGTGCATATCATCGTAGCAACAGATTCAAGCTGGGTAGTAATGTCTTGTTTGAGTTCCTCTATTGAGGTGGTGATGGAGGAATGCATGTTTTTATTGATGGTGGTAATATTGGCACTGAACTGTCTCACTTCTTGTTGGGTCTCTGTGAAATTATGTTGCAAGGTATTGAAGTGAGCTTCCAAGTCTTGGCTATGGTATGGGCCATGATGATGAGGGAACCGAAAAGGGGTGAGTGGGGTCAAACAATTTTCTGAAAAATGATAGGTATGAATGTGATAAGGGTGAAGAGAAAAATCCAATGGAATAGGTATCAAATAATGTCCTATCTGAAGAATAATGGAATGATGAAATTCCCAAATGATTAATCACAAAGAAATGTGTAGTGATTTGGCAACTCGAATGCAGGAGACACAATTGCATGACAATAAATCTTATATGTGTTGTTTTTTGTTTCTGTCCCCAAAGTTTAGGTATTCAAGGGTTCTACAGACAAGGCTTTTCCCTGTGCTATAGCTCTCTGATATACATGCGGGGTCCAACAGTAGTACTCGGCCCAATATCTCAGGGCACCAACTAAGGAGGCTAGATCGTGCCCTTAGCCATACTACCCGACTACCCAAGTACTAGAGAGTATCTTCCCGAGTGTTGTTCTTGATGGCACTATAGAAGTCAGGTGGCCGATCGGTTTATCTAGAGAGGGATTCAAGAAATCTAAGTCGATCTATATACAGGTGTTGTCTAATGCGCTACCACTCGAAGGGGTACCAATAAGGGTTACAAGGGTGGACAACAGATGTGCACTTAAGTACCACTTGTATTTCCTGGATGTATGAATCGCCAACTGCGGGTTTATGCACATAACGACAGATCTTTGTAGCTTAAACATGTCAGAATACGTCTCTACCCTGAAAAAAATTAACCCACAATGTTTTGCCAAGGAAAGTGATCTGATACCACTTGTAATATTCCAGATATAAAAAGTATGCAGAACATAAATAAAATGATAGAAATGGTATATGAACAACAATATAACTAGAACAACACCACAATAATACCAAAATGATACCATAATAACACCAGAAAGAGCACTTTGATTACTGAGAGCAATGTTCACTTGCTTCTTCGAGGGGGAAACCTCCAGTCGAGTAGAGATCTATTACAATAATATCCAAGACAAAAGTTCTCATACCCTCAACTCCTATTTATAATAAATATGTTTATCAAAAGAACCATCTAGAGGAAGATCCTTCTAGAAGTGGAAGCTTCTATTAGGTCTTCTTACATTGGAATTATTCTTCCTTATTGCTAGGCCTTATTAATATTTACCATTATTACATCAGAATATATTATTCTACCTACATGAGGGGTTAGGTCCCTAACAACTTGAATTTCATGTTGTGTGTTATTTCCACATTTAGAGTCAGGTATCAAAAATTTATTTGGCCATTTCAGTAGTAGCATGAACCAACTTGGGAGTGGGTGCATTACAGAGTGGTATCAGAGATTTTGGTTCAACACTGGACCCATATGAACCAAGAACCAGTGAAAATTTGGGAAAATTCATTGTTAAATATTTCAATTTGTGACAAATTTGGGGGGAAATGGTGAAATATCATAGTGAAATCCCCAAATTAGTGAGAAAATTCAATTTTCAAACACCTTAGAACTGTCAAAGAGATGATCGATGGAATCAATATGTAGGTTGCATTGATAAATTCGACTTGGAAGATCAAAACTCATGTTGTAATGGTGACCAAATATCTGGGAGAGTTTGATAAATTGATGGCCAAGATCATGGTTGATTTTGAGATCAACGGTCCAAATTCATCGCAAATTCATTAAAAAATTATGACTTTTCAGAGTTTTGAAAAAATAAGAGAATCAATGGCCAAGATTCATTTTCCCATATTGGCGAAGTTAAAGAATTGACGACCATAATTTATTTTCTCAAATTCGTGAAGTTAAAGAATCGACAATCGAGATTCATTTTCGATAGTTGGGAAATGGATTAGATCGAAGTTCGAGATTCATCGACAGAGTTGGGTGAAGTTTTTCAAGTCAACGGTTAAGATCATGTTGAATGGGAGATAAATGGCCTAGATTCATCTGGGAATTGGTAAAAAGTTTCTAAGTTTTTGGTTTTCCAATGGAAATTGTTGATGGTCGATGGTCAGATCAGTGAGTTTGGTGAATATTTTGGTTCAGTCAAAGGAAATCACTGATCGCCAATAGTTGATGGTCAGAAGTTGGCAGAAATTGGTGAAATTTTTCATGCATCCAAAGGAAATTAATGATTGTCTATGGATGATGATCAAGAGTCAGAAAATTTGGCAAGGTGTTGTTCACAGGCGGGAAAATTCCCTCCTACAACAAGGGACAATTTTCCAATCACAAGCCCCAATTAGACTTTTTTTCGATTGGGATGGTAGTTTCCAACTGATATGTGGGATTGGTTTTCCACTCAAGGTATTTTATCTTTGGATAAGATACTTGATCATTTGAGATCTAATCTAATTTAAACTAGATTTTCAAAGAATAAGAACTAATGTATTACTCATATATCAATTGAGATAAAATGTTAATTTAAAAATGTAGATAAGAATGATTTATTCTCAAGACTATAAGAAATTAATTATCTCATAGAATCATGAGAACAATAACTATTGTTACTAGGAATATATCACAATAGTTACATCTACATGATATTGGTAGTCCAAGAAAAGTTTAAGTATTTTTTAAAGCAAAGAAATGAGAAACAACAACCTCATAGACCAACTTCAAAATGATAATTATTCATCTACAGTATGCAATAAATCATTTGAACATATATAAACGCCTCTCCCTATGAATAAAAACTTAATAATTAAAGAGGAATATCAAATAAAAGAAGATAATGATCATTGACAAGCGTCTAGAAGAAATCCATAAAGTAGATCAACAGTAAGAATACATACACAAATTATAATCAATCATAAAAATAATCTTAATAACAACTAATGCACCTCCTATTTGATATACAATCAATTGACAAGTTCATAGAATTATGAAAATAATTGACATGAAACCAAAGCAAGGGAATTTGCAAATAAATAACAAAAATGCAAACCACAAATTCACATTACTCATAAATGAACTCATCAAAAGACAAGGTCTTCAAAATTTAATTCAAACTAATAAAAATATAAGTCTAAGTCTCTAGTTTCCAACCCCTTCTCCATATTTCAATTACAATAAATAGTAATTAAGAACCTAAAATTGAGGACAATTTCCTCTTTTTATTCAACTGACTTCTACACGTGTCAACTTAATTTAATAATTGATATCAAAGAGATAGATATATCGCTAATTGTATTTTCTCTATTTATTTTTCTCTCTTGATCTTGAATGTGTGATTTCCATTGAGTGAGTTTTTCAATCATTGATGAAATTAAAGGTGGATGAAGAAAATCAACATTCAATTTACACAAATAGATCTCTTTAGAAATTTATTCATGTTCTGATTTAAATTTTGAGAGGAAATAATCAATGGACTTTATGCATTACGCTAATTTGGTGATGAGCTCCTTGACAACTTACATATTCTAGAAATTAAGTTGTGTGATCCCATCTTCTCGTGAGCTTCTTTATTGGTTCACATCTGCAAGGAAATTTGATAGGGATATTGATTGACCAAGAAACTGAATATGAGGGATCTCATGATCTTAAATGATATCTATAGCTAGATCCCAAAGATATAAACAATTTTTGTTGGTTTCCTTGATCAAATCATGTGAAAAAGTACAATTAGTATACCAAGAATCAAGTGAAGCCCAAACTTGGATTTTTTCTTCCTCGGTCATTATAGAAAAATCTTTAAGCAAATTGATACCCTTTGTTTCCCATGTTTTGTTGGAATTACTAAGACAACTGAGAGGGGGGGGTTTGAATCAATTGTTACTATTCTTAAACAATTTTATGCCTATTAAAATATTATTAACCTTCTCCAAGTGATCATCAAGATTAATCAAGACATGAATAACAGAAATAACAAACATCAATCACACATATGATATACACAGATAAAAATATTCACGAGGAAACAAATAAAGGGAGAAAACTTCTTCTTATTCAAATGATAGGAAGTATTTAAGTTTTGTACATCATCTTTCTTTGAGCACCAACTCAAAATGAGGCTACAACCTATTCTTTAACAAGATGCAACTTGTTGAGAGCACCAACTCTTTGGTTTCTCTAGCACCCACTAGAAGGAAACACCAACTCCCTGAGTGTTCCAGAACCAACTAGATGGAAGCACCAACTTCCAGTCACATAGGCACCAACCTGTATAACAAAAAACAGTGGTTCTCCCTTGCACCACCCTACCACCCTGGTTTTTCTGGTTGCAACTAGATGGAAGCTGCAACTCCCTGTGTTCAAGAACCCACTTGAAACTCTGAGGACAACAGTCCTCCCTACAACCACCCTATCACCCTGAGATATAACTATTTGCTTGCTAAAATTTATCACAATGATACAGTATTTATCAATGGCTTACTAGTCTCATCATTGTTCTGCTACATTGCTCTACTTCTGTCTGTTCATGCTTGGCTCCACTTGTTGTCTCTCTCCATATTCTCTTCCTCTATTCTTCTCATGCTCTTAGGTTCTTGTACAGTCTATTGTTTTCACCATTTCTGCTCTGTGCAACTTATGTTCTTCATCTCTGCATATTTCACGATTGTTCCTGTTATCTCCTTGATCACATACAGTTCAATTTTTTTTACCAAGGAACAACAACCTTCCTCTGTCATGACATTTTTCTTTTATTCTTGCCCTCAACATTCGTTACACTCCGAATCTCCAACACTCAAGTCGGGAATCTCAAAATCGCTCAGGAATCATGATTCCAATGCGCAGGAGCAATGATTCAACTAATCAAGAACAATGATTCCAATGCCCCAGAACAATGATTTAGTTAGTGTAACTGAATCTTAACTGATCAAGAAACCATGAAGTGAAACAAAAACCCTTCGATCAGATTCAATTTGATCAACACCATTGGCTTATACACGCAGATTCTTTTTGACTATTGAGTGTGTAACCTCCAATGTGGAGCCTAGCAGTGCTAGCTCCTTCCTCAATCTTTCGCTGATGTGACCTTGGGTGATGCTCTCATGTGACCATGTGATTGCGGGCGTTGCCAAAGGTGGTTTGAGGGAAACTTGCTTTTTTCCCCGCAATTGACTACAAATCTCCACGTGTCCTTTCTCCAAAACTGTGGTTTTGATTGCAGCCTGCCTACAACATTTTAAGGTTAGTGCACCTTCAATCCCCGCAATGCGATGGGACCGTCAATCTCACGATCTTGACGGTGCTCTTGAATCTGACGGTTCAGATCTGTCCTTTTAAGTTCTGTGGATCAGATCTAACCTCCCTAACTCTCAAACCATGCTTTCCTTCGTACGTCAATCTTTCAAATTTGATGATCCGCAGACACCTTTCCTTCTCAATCAACGACTCTACCTCTAATTCGATGATTTTACCTCTCAACTAGATTAACGGTCATGTGTCCCCTTTCGCGATCAACGATTGAGATCTACTTCGCCACTTCGGGCTTCGACGATTTCAATTATCAACCTTCAATCTTTCCCAGAACTCTTTTAGCTAAAGTCCACAGATTCCTACCACGTGTCCTCCTCAAATCAACGGTCCTCGTTCACTTTGGGACTCCAGCCTTTGGGAGTTTGGGACTCTGTCCCTCCCAACTTAGGCCCTTGGGCACTTCGACCCTTTGCGAATTTGGTCCTTCGTCACTTCAGCTCTTCACGACTTTGGAACTTCATCCCTTCGGTCTTCGGGACTTATGAGGATTTGTCATTTGTTGGTAGTGGAAATCTCGAAGTAAATCTCTCGGAGTGACATAACATTACACACATCACCTTTTCACCTGGAACGGGCCAAGTGGTTTCCATGTGTCACTCACTAACATGGTCTACCACATGTCCTTGCTGACGTGGTCTGCCACATGTCCTTGCTAAAATGGTCTGTCGCATGTCCTTGCTGACGTGGTCTGCCACATGTCCTTGAATCAGACGATTGAGGCTTACTTCGGGTCTTTACCTGGAGTCCACAGATTTACGCCACGTATCTTCTAGATCAGATGGCCCAGATCCACGGATGATCCGATGCTTGAGATTTACTCTGGATGATCTGATGACTGATATCTATTGACTATTTCAGATGATCGGACAATCGAGATTTACTTCAGCTCTCTAGCTCTCTGGGCTTCGAGGATTTCAAATCTCAAACTTAAACTTCTAGAAGTGATTTCTTTGTATTTCACGATCTATTGTCATGTATCCCTCTATATATTATGGTTGAAATTTACTTCGACTCTCCGACTCTCCAGGCTTCGGGTATTTCAGTTCTCAAACTGAAAAATCTTGAAGTGAGATTTTTCCGGAGTGTAATATCCTCACATCTTTAGACCCGAAAAGAATGATGTTCATTTGATCATGATATTATATCAACGACTCGATCTATCTTCAATGCATATTTACCTTGGATTAAATCCAATGACTCTCCATCTTTTCTTATCCTATCCTTCCATTTAATTCGATCCGACGACTGACGAAAATTTGGATAATCGAATTATCAGTCGTTTTGCCCCGCTTATCCTATCCTTCCACTTAAATTGATCCAACGGTCATGAAGAATCTCAAAGCAGATCCACGATCAAGGATTTGATCCTGATCACATTTATGTACTGCGCTTTCCCTTATGATCTTTGATCTCTGCATATTGTTTGCTTCTCCTCCTGAGCTTATGTTGTTCCTGTTTTCCATAATCATTGTTGTTCTTGCCATCAATGAAAATCACACTCTTCCTGTAAAACATGCCAACAATCTCCTCCTTTTTCATTGATGGAAACCCTGAAAGGATGCACTATTCTGCTTAGACCTCCAACTGTAGCATCTAGACCACACATTTTCTCTCCCTTTGACATCAATGTCAAAGAAAACATGAGAGTGACTATGTTCTCCCCCTGAAAAAATATATAATAAGCACTCTCCCATGATCAGATAGACTATTTTAACTTGATAACAGGGTCACGCCCAACTTCTGGCATAGATACTCAAATTGAGTTGTTGCAAGCAGTTTAGTGAAGATATCAACTATCTGTTCTGTGGAAGGAATATAATTCAGCTAAACAAATCTATTATTAAGCTGCTTTGAGAAAATGATACTTTATTGGTATAGGCTTAGTCTTTGAATGTATAAAAATATTCTTGGAGACACTAATGGCATTGGTGTTATCACAGTGAAGTGGAATTGAATCAGTATAAGTTACCTTCAAATCTGCAAGAGTTTGTATCATCCATAAGATCTGAGTGCAGCAAGTAGCAACAACAATGTACTCTGCCTCTATAGTTGATAATGAAATAGATCCCTGCTTCTTACTAAGACATGCTACTAACGAATCACCTAAGAAGAATGCACCTCCACTGATGCTCTTTCTCTCATCCAAACAGTTTTCCCAATCAACATCTGAATATGCAGTTAATTTAAAACTCTAATTTCTAGGATACCTGAGACCATAAGTCATTGTACCCTTCAAATATTTGAATATCCTTTTGACAACTGCTAAATGACTTTGTTTAGGAGTAGACTGATAACGACCTACCATTCCAACAACTTTCATTATATCAGGACGAGATGTTGTGATATACAAAAGATTGCCTATCATCGGTCAATATGTTCTTTGATCAACATCAGGTGAAATATCATCTTTACTGATCTTGCAACCAACCACCATAGGTGTGATCACAGGTGTAGAATATTCCATCTGAAACCTCTTTAACATCTCTTTCAAATACTTTTATTGAGAGATAAATATCCCTGTAGAACTATGAATGATTCTTAAATCAAGAAAATATGATAGTTCTCCTATCATGAACATCTCAAAATCAGTCTGCATTGAACTAGAAAACCACTAAACTGAAGGTTCATTAGTGCATCCAAAAATAATGTCATCTACATAAACCAAAAAACTAATAAATCATCACCTTCAGACTTAATGTATATATTATTGTCAATAGTACCTTTCTTGAACCCTTTGTCCTGTAGAAATTTGTCCAGTCTATAATACCATTCTCGTGGTGCTTGTTTCAGTCCATATAATGCCTTTTTCAACTTATAGACATAATCAGGATTATCTGTCAGTGAAAATCCTTCATGTTGCTCCACATATACATCTTCTTCTAGATCTCCATTAAGAAATGATGACTTAACATCCATCTAATATACTTTAAAGTTCTTATGATATGCATAGGCAAGAAACATTCTGATAGCTTCCAATCTTTCGACTGGTGCAAAGGTTCCATCAAAATCTTGTCCTTCAAATTATGCATACCCCTTACAGACCGATCTCACTTTATTCCTAACAATTTGTCCTTGTTCATTCATTTTTTTCTTAAACACCCATTTGGATACAATTAAATTAATATCTGCAGGTCTAGGAACAAGCTCCCAAGTATTGTTCTTCTCAATCTGATTCAGTTCCTCATTCATTGATTTTAACCAATTTACATCTTCACTAGCTTCATTAAAGTTCTTGGATTCCACCATGGATATGAAGGCTATATGTGATTGCTCTGTGTCTTTGATTATCATTCTCCTGGTTTGTACACCTTTTTCTTTTTCACCAATTATCTTACTTCCAGGATGATTCTTTTGAGTAATTCTGGAGGAAGGATTTGATGTTGTCTATTGATTTGAGTCTTCCTGAGTCTTTGTATCTTCATCTGACTCAGAGTCTTATTTTTCTGATTTTTGGACCTGTTCATCTTCAACTTCATCTATGTCCTTTGTAGAAGATTCAATATTACTCACCTCTCTTACTAGGAATCCTTCATCATCCTTTAAATCAACACAATCAACTAATTTATACATTCTTTTATTAAATAGTCTATATCCTTTACTATTGGTAGCATATCCTAAGAAGATTCCTTAATCATCCATGTCATCATACTTGCCAAGGTTTTCATTACCATTATTTAAGTAGCACTTACTCCCAAAGACTTTGAAGTGTTTGATTGAAGCAGGTCTTCCATACCACAATTCATGAAGTGTCTTGTCACTGTGTGGTCTGAGGTGGACTTTGTTAAGAATATGGATTGTTGTGTGTATTTCTTCTACCTAGTAGGTTTGACCAATGTTCTTCTCATTCATCATTGACCTGGCCATTTGCTAAATTGTTATGTTTTTCCTCTCAACTACTACATTTTGTTCCTGGGATTGTGTATTCTCTCTTAATCCCATGTTTATCACAGAATTCCTTGAAATCACTTGACATGAATTCTCCTCCTCTGTCTAATCTTACTGCCTTTAACCTGTTTCCTATTTGATTATCAGTTAAAGGTTTAAATATTTTAAATTTCTCAAATGCTTCATCTTTTTCTTTGAGAAAAGTGACCCAAGTGAGTCTGGAGTAATCATCAATGATCAACATGAAGTAGTTTTCCTTCCTTGTGCCTTCCTATCTTGATTGTCCACATAAATCCATATGAACTGATTAGAGTGGTTTCTCTGTTGAAGTAGATGTCTTGGATTTAAGCTGTGTCCTGGTTAGCTTTCTTACTTGGCAGGGTTTACACACAGAATCTTGTGGCTTTGATATTCTTGGAATATCTTTTACTGCCTCAAGATTTTTGAGCTTGATTAAGTGGTTAAATTTTATATGTCCAAGTCTCCTATGCCATAACCAAATTTCATCATGTTTTCTTAGATGCCACTCTTCTCTATCTTCTTTCAACACGTATATCTTATTATTCGTCCTTATGCCTTTATCCACCACTTGTCCTGAATTTACAAAATTTATCTTACAATATTTGGAAGTGAACACCACTTCACATCCTATATCACACATTTGAATTACACTGAGAAAATTATGTTTCAACCCATCTACAAGAAGAACATCCTGGGCTTTTCCTTTACCATTACTCAAACTCACCATCCCTTTACCCTTGATTTTACCTGGTTCATCATTTTGAAAGGTCACATTTCCTATTTTTCTTTTACTCATAGACATAAAATTATCCTTGTCTCCAGTCATGTTCTTGGAACATCCATTGTCTATATACCAGGGGTCTTTTTGTTTTTGAGCTGAAAGTACTAGACCACATTTTTCACTATCTTTCTTTTTCCATGTGCTGGAATTTCTGGCTAAGGGTTTTATCCTTGGATCTGCTTTGTAATTCTTCAGATGGCAGTTTGAAGCTTTGTGGCCGAAGTTATGATAGTTATAACATTCAAGATCATTTTTCAACATGTCAAAGTGATTGGTGCAACTTTGTCTACTCATTGGCTATTTAGTTCTATGTTGCAAATATTGTTTATTTCTTGATCTCCTTAGTTGCATGTCTCTAAACTTAATTTGACAATTTGCAATCTTATGACCAAAATTAGAGCAGTAAAAAAAGTAACCATGGAAGAAATTTTGGTACCTGAAGGATGGCCTTCTTCTTGGAATTTTTTGCTCCATCTTCTAATATATATATTTTTTATTAGGGATCATCTTGTCTTTATTAGCTTTTAGTGGCAAAGTACTCACATGGTCTGATTGTCTGCTGACTTGGAACTTGATAACCTTTACTGACTCTTTGATTTCTAGATGTTTGCTGCTTGAACCACTTACATAGCCTAAAGTAGTCTTCAATAAAGGAGATCTTTGTTTGATCATAATTCTATTTAGTTCTATTGAGGCTTTAATGCTTGGAATATTTTGGAGATACAATGCTTTAAACTTATCCATCTCTTTTCTGGTTTTTACTACCTCTTCTTCCAAGGCTTCACATCTTGCCTTATTTTCTGATAATTGTTGTTTCAGAATGTCCTCTATTTTCTTTGCCTCTTATAATTCCACTTTTAGCAGGGCAAAGTCTTCATCAGGTTTTTTACTGTCTTTCTCAAACTGTATCAACAATTGTTTTTGTTTTTTCTTCTTAAATCTGAGTCTAGAAATTTCTTCTAGAGCACTGATCAGTTCTCCTTCCAAGTCAACCACAACTTCTTCATCATCAGAATCACTTCCTATGTTTTTATTATCATAATCCTCTTTGTCTATAAGAATAAATTCATTAACCTTATCTTCACAAGCAGAATCACTATCTGTGTCTCCTGAAGAGTCATCATTGTTTACAGACAAAAATTTATTTTTACCAAATCTCTTGGATTTCTACTTCTCTTCACCTTCAACGTTTTGGTCCTTCTTCTTGTGTGGACACTTAGAAGCAAAGTGACCTATCTTTCCACAGTTAAAAAATTTGAGGGGCAACTTGCCTTGGTACTTTCCTGATCCTTTCTTTAGTCTTCTCACAAATTTTTCTTCAATTTCATCAGGCTCAGAATCCTCATTCTTATCTGCTTTAAAAGATGCTTCTCTAGAGGTGGTATTATCTTTTCTAATCCTCATTTCATAAGAAGTTAGATTTCCTATAAGTTGATCAATAGACAAAGTATTAAGATCATTAAGTTCTTCTATTGCAGAAAATTTTGGATTAAATATATTTGGTAGAGATCTTAAAATCTTCTGAACTAAAAATGCATCTTCAATCTTCTCACCAAGACCCTTCATGGAATTCAC